>JANIJG010006536.1:0-15133 GCA_024611175.1 Megaceryle torquata
TGCCTTCATAATTTCATTCTTAAAGTAAGCCCAGCCTTCTCAGGCCCCTTTGTTTTTGAGGGCTGCTTCCCAAGGGACTGTCAGAACCAGCATCCCAAGTATACCGAAGTCATCCCTCTGGAAGTCCAAGGTATAGGTTTTACTGATGGCCCTCCTAACTTCACCACATATTGAAAATTCTATTGTATCATGGCTGCTGTGCCCCAGATGACCTCCAACCACCACATCTTCCAGATAAGGGAGAAAGAATAAATAGATAAAGGAAGTGGTTGATCATGTGTCAGGATCCAGGAAAAAGAAGGAAGCTTGAACTGAGAAACAAGGAAATGGGCTTGAGCTGAGACATTTGGGAATGTCACTGGAAACTCTATAGGATGTGATAAAGAGAAGCAGTGATAAAGAGAGGTAAACAACACAGTCACAGAAACGTTGCATGTGAACCTGTCAGTTTTGCTCTTTGAAATGCCAGCAACATCATAGACTAAGGAAAGGAAAATTGAAATTTGTAAAGAGCTTTTGAAAATGGTATTTGGGAGAGGACATAAATTAAAACTGAAGATCTATTCTGGATGACAGAAGAGATTAAATTATCAAAGTTGTATTCATAAACAATATTAGAGTTCAGAAATTTTCTCCAGAGCATTCATCAGATCAAGAATAGGAATAGGTGTTGCCTGCAAATCTAAGAAAGAGATGCGTCATGTCCTCAAACCAGGAGAGGCAGTGAATAGCAAAATGGATCAAGAGGCCCATATGGTCAGATGAAGACTGGGGAAGAGCTTTCAGCAGTAGCTCCTCAGGAGCCAGAGTATTGGGTGGGCAGGAGTTAAGTTTAGAATAGGTTAAAGTCAGAATGACTGACAGACTGAAAAACAGGTTTGGCAAGTGAACAGAGAGGCATCAAATGAGAGGACCAGGATTAGAACTGGGCAAGGGAAACTCTATAATGGAAAAACTGGAGCACATTAGATAAAATGTCTTCATAGGTAGTAGGAGGTGGGTAAGCTAAAAAGCATATGTACTTGCAGGGAAACAAATTCTGTAAAATACAGTTTAATTTTGAGAATTCCATTTACACTGACAGATTTTCTCACCTGCCTTCATGCTTCTTAGACTTCCCAGAAATCTGTTCTTCTTTTTGGAGAGCTATGATTACAACCTCCTCAAATATTCTTAATGTATGTAATCACCCTGTAGTGCTTCCCATCTAACTTGGCATAATGTACATTTGAAAACCTGTCACAAATGGGCCAGTTTGAAATGATGCTGTATGCACAAAAATTAGTTCTCCTGCCCTTTGGCTGCTGAGCAAGAAAATTTATTTTTGTGCATTATGCAATGAATTTAAATGGTGTATTTGAGACAGCTTTGTAAATAAAGGACTTTGTAAACAGAGAGACTGGAGGGAATCAAATACAACCAAAAGCGATAGAAACTATACTGCCAACCTATTAAATCATTTTTTACTGACTGTTCTCCATCATGCCGTTGGACTAATGTGCATCCTTGTCTTCATGTTTTATGTGTTCATTAGAAACTCTGGTTCAAAATGCAACTGGTCACTGCTACAGCTTCCATTCCCCATGATGGCTCTTAAAGGTGCTTCTGGTTACACTACTTAGAACATACATATATAGTGAGTGCTTTTGAAAAGGCAAATTCCTGTGCTGTCATTCAAGCAATCAAAACACCCTTTGTTTGTGGAGCAGTGGAGGATGGAGGCGAGGGGATGACAGGGGGAGATATTTGGAGAACCAGTGGTTGCCATTCATTGGCATAGCAGCTGCCTTCCCATCCCTTTACAGGTGCCCCTCAAGCTGTGTGTAAAAATCCAGTATTCAAGGTAAGGAAACAAACCCAAAGAATGTGGACCCAGCCCCAGCACTAATATGTTTCCTGGACAGCACAGCCCCTCTTGCTCTATTGCCTGCACAAAGCCCCCACCAACCACTTGCAGGGAGTGCTAGGACAACACTGGTGCCACACCATCAGGGATGACAAATTAAACACTAATGTGTTTGCTAGAGGCTTAGTTGCTGGGCTGGGGTGGCAGATAGGGTAACTCCTTTGCTCTGTGACCTTTGCTTTTTTCCACTGGGGATGGGTGCCGAGAGGTTAAAGAACAAATACTCTGCTTTTGATCAGCAGCGAGATACTGTGCTCCAGCCTAGCCACCTGAGGGGAAAGAAAACCGTTCAAGCTTTCTACCCTCTCCATGGCAATATGTGGAGTACTTCTGAGCACAGGCATTATTTTTTTTAATGGGATCAAGATCCTCTGCCACCAGGAGCAACCTCTTTGCATTGCATAGCTTTATGTCTCACAAAGATCAGTCTATCTGAAGTCAGAGTAGATTTTTTTTCTCTGAAAATAAGCAAGAAATGTATTTACTAGCAATTCCTCTGCCTGAATTATTCTTCCACAAGCACCAGCTTCTCTTTCACTAAGCAAAGCAAATAAGCTATTAATTCTCTGTTTTTCCTCAGGGTATGTTCATGAACAGCAGTTGTAGAACCTCATGAAACTGCTGTTTGTTCCTGACAGAACCAGAGTCTCTGATGTATCTTTCATTATTATTTTCAACCAAAAAGAAAACAAAACCAAAACCAAAAAAACCCAAACCAAACAAAAAAAAACCACACACAACCCCCCCCCCCCCCCCAAAAAAAAAAGGGGGGGTGGGGGAGTGGGGGTTGTGCAGAAGCAGTGAGCATCTTTATTTATGCACATTTTTTTTTCTGAAATAAAATTTCCTGTTTGAAGATTTCTGAATTCTGTGTATTTGTGTATTGGGCCTTCTGTAGAGGATTGGGTGCCAAGCCATAATACTAAGAGTGACTGCTTCTTCTTTACTCCACGTTCATGCACAGTCACTCTAGGGCTATTTCTCTGCATTGCCCCAGTGATCACAGTACAGTGTATTATAATTCACAGATCAGAATTAAGCAGTTTAAAAAAGCCTATTGTTTGCCAGTCACTCTGAAAATTAGTTTACAACTTTAAACTGGCAGAAAAAGACAACTGCAAATGACTGAAAGAGCTTACAGGCCTATGCCTGTAAGGCTTGGGCCATGAGAGCAGGGAGAACACTAAATTTTGTATCACTAAGTCTGACATTCTTTTGTGCCTTAATTGCAAGCCAGAAAATCAAGCCAGTTTCTAGCTTTCTAGAAACAATATGAAGACTTAGTTTTCTTCTGTAGTTATTAGAATAAGCATAAAGATCAGTTAATCAACTCCAGAACTTAGTTACCATAAAAACAAAAAACCCTCCATCTCAACCCTTTTCAGACTTCTTTTCATTCTGATTCAGGTACTTTCTCAACCTGACAACATTCCATAATTTGTCAGTTATCTTAAAGAACATGAACAATTGCAGTAGGAAGAAGCAGAGCTTGTAAGAATGCCCTTTTCTCAAACTGGATTTAAAAGACTGAAGTGTGTCGAGCATCCATGTACAACGAAAATATCTAAAATGAGTAACTCGGGTCCCAAAAGACAGCCATGATGCTGATAAAAGCAGACACTTACTCTATTACAGGATTGTGCACACAGAAGCTCTGCTAAGTAAGGAAGCCTAGTGCCAAGCAGTAATGCCATTGTAAACATTAGCTTTTCTCCTGCAAATTTTTATTATCGACTAAGATTAGAGCAGCAGAGATGACTGGTCTAGCACTGTTGGAAACACACACAGAAAATACAGCCTTGTACTGTTTTCATTTACTAGTTCCCAAATCCATTTTCATCTTCTCACTCAAAGGCAAAAGTAACAAGAAATCTCTCCCCTCAACACAGGTACAAATTAGCAGAATAAAAAAAAAAAATTCAAAAATATTTTTCTTCAGCTGCTCAGAGTTGAAGGCAGCAATAGGAGTATTAGTGCAACTCACGTCACCTGACTGAAACTATTATGGGCAGATATTTTTCTGCATTGGACAAAAACTGCAGCCTTGCTGAGATTGATGAGCCAAATACACTTGATTTAATAGAGTTTATTCTGGCTGATTTAGCTACTAAATACTTATAGCAAATTTTAAGGGGGTAGAATGCGATAGCAATCAAGTGGCAAAGAAGTCACTGTCCCAAGTGTAAACAAAAGTAATTCCTCTGTTATTTTCCTCACAATCAGTTTCATAAATCTACAGTTCTTCTTTTGACAGGCCTGGTGGCAATGGAGTACCAAAATTCATGGAAAGCACTGATGGTATCAACAGGAAACTGAAGAATTTTAGGAAAAGGTCATTATCATGCTGATTTACGTGGGAGTGAGTTTGTTTTCCAGAACTAACGTGTTTTGTGCTTCGACTTTAAAAGGTTTCGATATTATGTGAACAACATTTCTCAAATTGTTGAGATGCCAACAACCATCAGTGGCTGAGCTGCAACTCTGTGCATGAAAGCATGTATTCCTAAACAAGAGGGGAAAAAAACCCAAACCACTAAACAAAACATAAACAGCAGACATTCTGGACATTTTCTTCCCTAACTTGATACAAAACTGAACAAAAAAGATTATATTGAGTGAAACAGGAACATCTTGAAGTGCTTTTAAACCCTATTTACAACTATCTTTTGTTTCTTACTTTAAGAGATATTGAAGAATTTTTAAATATAATTTAAGCATAAAAGCAGTATATACTATGGTAGACACAACTGTATGCGCACAAGTTCAGCTATGAGAGAGTACCTCCCTTAACACCAGATTTAGCTGTACCGTCCCAGATCAGCAGAAAGCTAGGGACATAGTCCTAACAGTGATCACTGCTTTGGATCCGTGCCTGTCATCAGAGCTTGCTTCAGTTAATGAAAGATCATGCTTACCATGGCTGTGATCACATACTTCCAATGGAATAAAAGCTGGGGGACATCTTTTCGAGTTGTGAATCCCATTGGGCTTTGAGCTCCAAGGCATAACTGTAGTTGAACTGCTGACTTAAACCAAAGGTTAAATGCTCAGAAGCTTTACCAAAGGATATCTGAAAAGTTTCAGTTCTACCACCTTGAGCACCACAGCAGAATCACTTACTTTGTCAGGCTGAATATTACAGAGGATAAAAAAAGCAAGCACAATTTATCATGACACAGTGATCCAATACTTCTAAGTGTCAGAATTCATGTCCCAGCTGTGTCCTTCCTTGCAGACTACAGCGATGCAGCTCTTCCTCCTGGTGTGCCTCCATAGCACCCCAACCTCCTGGAAAAACATGAAGGTAGCAGCAGCACCCCTGACAGAAAGAAGACAGGCTAAGTGAAATCATACTGTGGGACACGTTTGGCCCATAAGCTGTCAGCTGAATCACACTGACCTCAGCAGAGACCAAAGCTACGCCGTTTATAGCAAACCCACGCCGGAGAGCAGGATAAAGCAACAGCTGCGCTCCCTCTCTTGGCTCAGCCTAAGGCACCCACACTGCCGTTCAAAGGTAGCCCGAGGCTAAAGCAATTCACATCCCTGCTGAAGGGCAAGGCAGAACCTACCCCGCTCACAAATTTTACCTGCAAGTGGCAAACCACGCTGAGGTTTTCCTATGCAAGGCCCTACATCTATCTTGACTGCCTAACTTCAGCCATGTAACATCACTGCAGTGTGAAAAGAGGCAGCAGCCAGGCCAAGCAGCCACCGCTGGGGCTGCTCCTCCGTGTCCGTCAAAGTATCACTATCCCCCGAGTACCGACTGAACACAGGTTTGCAGCCAGCATGGACAGCCAGCAAGCTGGAACTTGAGATCATTTTATAAGCAGAATACAGAAGCAGCCCAGAAGCCTGGAGTTCTCACACAAGTTATGCACCAACTCCTTGCACATCAGAAGAACTTTACCTCAAGCTTCTATGTCTGCAAACCAGGAACATTAGTTACTTTTTAACTAGGGAGTAACATTTGTTAATGTGCAAGTCTAATTGCACAATTAAAAAAGGAATGCATGACTACACTGACAAAAGCAGGATGCAGCTGCAGACCACAAAAATAAACTACCACATATCCATCATAATTTGTCTATTTTATAGAATGGAAATTAAAGCAATGCAATTAACAGATATAAGCTTTTTTTTTTTTAATTTAACTTTCTGATTTCAGATTTTACAGAAACAATTCTTAAACCTATGAAGAATACACTACACACAGCACAGCAAGCCTGAACAAGCAATCACTGCAAAGGAGGTGAGTGGTCAGGAACCAGGCTCCAACAATAAGCAGCCTCATGTGCCCACCCTGGCTGACTCAAGCTTTTCAGCCTCGTGTACACCTTCTTTTCAGGGGCTCTCTGATACTGCTAAGAGTCAACCTGAAATGCAACAAGGTAGAACCAGAGATCTACCTGCCAAATCCTCATAGTCAAATGGCACAGCAGATTCCTTCACAGTAACTTAGAATTCACTAACTGACACGTAGTCAGCACTTTGTTCCTCTCCTCTCAGTAATCAGATCATCTCCTTGTATGAAGAATTCTAGAAATGTTTTATTTCCCAAAACAACTTAAGCAACATTTTAAAAACAAAATAAAACAAAACTCACCTTAACTACTGTGTTTTTGAGGGCTACGTGACAGTTGGGTCTTCAGATTCAAAGGCAGCCTAAGAAGATGCAGTGATTCATCTCTTCAGAATAACACTAAGTGTTCAAATATTCTATATCATTTGTAATGGCTGTAATGGGCATAAAAGCTTCTGTCTAACTAGATCTTAGTCACTTAGTCACTGTAGGTCACTTATTGACTCTTAGTGAGAATCAATAAGACTTTTAATCACATGATAAAAATGACTTGCATAGTAAATTCAAACAGAAGAGAAACACACATAATTTGCATTGTATTTAGAGAGAAGATTCCATCTCAGCTGCTTCAACGCCTAGAAACACTGTAGTGTTCCCAGCTACAAAGCCCAGTGACACAAGGTTCACACTCAGATTCTGGGAAGCTTTCTCAGATTCAATGTTTAAGCTCAGGAGGAGAGAACAGCAAGCGAAGAAAATGGAAAGTTGTGTGTTGGGTTGGTTTTTGATATTGATACTGGTTTTTTCCATTCAAGTAAATTTCAAACAAAGGAAAAAAAACCCAGTAAACTAAAGAAGTGCATTCCTAATATTTTTTTTTCTTTTATCCAAAAGTCACAGCATAGGGATAACTTCAGCTAGACAGTGCGTGCACAAATACACACTCATCTTGCAACAAAGGAAGAACTTCAAATTTACATAGTTAGCACTAGATTTCTGAAATGCAAACAACTTCATTCCAAGCTTCATTAAAAGGTAGGACTCATACTGGTTTTGAATTGTTGACATTTCTTTCCATATGACCCATTAAAACTAAAAATAGATGCTAGTTCCAAAGTGAGAAGTAATAAAACAGAATCTCTCTCCTTTAGAGAATCAAGGTATATTCTTTTGGTTTTTAACATCATCATCATTCTCTAAATACAGCTCAAGCTGCATTTGGCCCATGGGAACATACCAAAGGAAAGTTAATGAATTCCACATAACCTATTTATGGATATTTATTTGCATAACCAATGTACGGTTATTTATTTGTGTGTTTCTAAACTTGTTCAGCCTATAATAAAGAAGCTATTTCATAGAATACACACAAGTTGAACCAAAGTGAAATATTTCAGCTTACACACAGAAAAAGCAATGGAGTTGATATGAAGATGTTTTTAACAGGTGACAGACAGAAAATAATGCTGTTCACTGTTGAGTGAAAGTATGTAAATCTTTGAACACAAATGAGCATTTCTGCAAGAAGACTTTGTGTTGGAAATTGACCTCCACTACTACTAAAGCAAAATACACCTCTTGAATGTAATGCATGTGTCGCAACACCTGAGATGTATCATAACATAGTAACATACAGACTTGATGGATTGCATCAGGCTTGTTACTGTAATATAAAAGGATTACAATACTGGTATAGTACAGGGTCTTGTGAGCAGAATATTTCGTTTGATAGCACAATGCAGAGCTTTGCTGGAGACACCTGTAGTCCCAATGTATCTGTAGTGCCATGGAGATATAAAAGATCAGGTCCCAATAGCTCTGCTGCTGTATTAAAGCAGCACAATATCTAACCTAGTCAGCCCTAGTCTCTCAGCCACCACCTTCCTGATCTGAAGATGGTGGGTTTCTTTCTCTTCACATTTCTGTATTCTGTAGTATATGCATCTCCTGAGACCTAAAGCAAATACAACCCTAGCCACTGATACAGTTGCAGGGGAAAAGAAAGAAAAACTGTTAAGTATTCCTCACAAAAAGAGCAAACCCTGCTTGCTGAGGTAAGCATCAGAGTGCTAACCATTAACCCCTTCCTCACTGTTCACTGTCACACTCAAGGGCAAAGATAAATTGCACCAGGAAGGCTTGCCAAAGTTTATTTAAGAAGTTATTGCCCTCAGCTGTCATTCTCACCTTCCTGTCAGAGATTATAGTCCCAGCGGCAGAGTCAGCAAGACAGGCATGTGCCTCCAGCTGAGCTACACTAGTTACTGTGCTGTATATTATCTTAAACCAGTGACAAATGTTTACTGTACCCTGATATACCAGCTTTTGGGCTGAAGAAGTTGAAGCATCTCTGCCAATTCTGACATATGGACACTGGCCTTCAGGGGGCAGAGGGCTTTAGGACAGGCAGCTGGGTACAGGCAATGCTGATTCCTTCAGTGGCTGCCAGAGCCTGAAAATTAGGATCCAGAACAGACATTCCCCCTTTCCCCTTTCCTGATGTAACATAAAGGAGATTTTCAGGGACAAGAAATTAGTGTTAAGAGTAGTTCAACTATGGCACAGAATGAAGGAGGACCCAGTTTCAGTCTCTCTCTGGTGCCCCTCCCAAGTCTAACATTGCCTCTGAGTGAAGACAGGGCTGTAGACACTGATATCAGACAATGTATTTTGGGGCTGCCTTATCACGCAGGATGTTGGTTAGAGAAATTCATACATAGACTTCAAAATATTCCACAGACTGTGGTTCAACAGACTTCAGAATATTCCACTACACTCACAAATGATATAACAGTTTCCTGGATTGTCAGGGGAATACTCATTTTTCTCAGGCAAACTTTTAGCTTTATTCCTCAGTACTCCAGTCTCTCTCTAGCTTGTCTTCCTTTCAGTCAGCTTTCATTCTGACAACTTCTGTGTGGTTAAATGGTCAAAGAAATATTCCACATCTCAAAACAGATTGCTGTACATCCCTCATGACGTAAAAGGATGATCAGCTACAGAAAGAGGATTTCACAGAACCAAAATGGGAACATCCAAATCTCATGCAACTACAGAGGCCACTCCTTCACTTGACAATGTAGCCAAATACTGTGGCACTTCAGGCAATAATCCCTGATAAAGTTTCAGACAGACAAATAAAAACTACATCTCTTTCTGTCTAGCATCACCCTTGATAGGTCCAGGTCAGACATTTAACGTTGCCATCATGTTTGCTATCTTACTATACTGAAAACAGAAAGATCCTTTGCTATCATAAGGGCACAAAGAGGATGAATCATTCCACATGTAACATCACTAGCCAAGCCACAGTCACCTTTTCACTATGTCTCAAGCTGTTTATCAGTGCACCACAGTGCCTGTAGTTTGATTTTCTGCACGGAAGAACTCTTGAAAAATTTTTAAAAATCCCAGTTAGCTCACAGGCACATTGTTCCTCTACGAAATTGCTTTTATTCTGTGCAAAAAAGCTTCACACTAATGCCTGGTATCTGTGGCTTTTGGTCAAAAAATAGCACCTCTCTTTCTTCCCAGATATACAGTCAATGTATGCAAGCATCCTTGCTGTGTTCAGTAGATCTCTGTTCAGTAGATACCATCATTCACTTCTGCGTGACAAGCTATTTTGTTGACAGCTTGTTTCTAGCAGAGATTGAGCTAAGAAACCTCATCTTTCTGTTATCAAGACCTTATTTCACAATTTAAGTTTTCTCTCACAAGTGTTGTAGTTCCCCTTCAGCAAAGCATCTTACAAAATTTAGTGATTTCTTAAGATCAGGGTCATTGTGCATTACCTGCTGCTCTGCAATAACTAACTTACAGCATAAGTCATACTTCCGTTCATGATAAGATTTCAAATGAGGGAAGGCAATAATCAGTACACTTAAGGAGAAAAGAGATGATATACTCTTGTTATGGTGTTTTAGCAGCACTCTTCTCAGTGGTTTACTGAAAAGTCATCTACTAGAAAGTCTGCCTGCAGATGGGAAAAAAAGAAGTTCCTGTTATATTCCCCTTTGCACTCTGTCCTTAATGTTTGCTGGGTTAGTGATGAAAGGTACCAGTTCCAACAATCACTGTATTATAGATTCAAACTAAATAAGATAGATAAGCTTGCTTGGGGGGCAGGGGGTGTTTTATGACTTCAAGTAAATAGCTACAATTTCAGGCAGAGTGGGGAAAAAGGGATAATGGATAGCACCTTTAACAGAGACCCCATCGTTCCTAGCATCAATGAGATGGACCTCACTGCTCAGCCTTTAAGCATTAGTAGACACTTATTGGTAAAGGTTCCAACTTGTAAACTGAGAGATGGCTACAGGAAAAAGAATTCCCACTCTCGTAACAGAGCAAGAGGAGCTACTACTCAAGGTTCTGCCTTAAGTTATCGTTAAAGGATGCTCTGACCAAAAAAATTTGCCAAATAAAGGCCTGCATTGCACAGATTGAGAAGTGTTCCCCCTGGCTGATCTCAAAATGTTGCTACTGGAAAGAAATACACACACACAGACTATTTTGATCAGTATCCCTTGGAACAATTCAAAGTTCTGGACTATTCAGTTAGTTTTTAATGGACACTAAAAATGATATAAAGTATTTGCTGACTAAACCTGAACATAAAGAGTGTTGCAGGAGCATCCAGTAACAAGGCATTTTACTATTTGATATTAAACATTAATAAAAAGATCTTGGTCCTACAACACATCTGGAATGCAAAAGTCTCCAAAGGTAGGCCACACTCCCAGACAAGAAGCACTCACTTCAGAACGCAGCAACTTAAGAATACGTTTTTAAATAATGGTCTGAAACTCCCAGTAGAATGCAGAACAAGCGTGTGCATAATACATATGATTGTTAGGAGAAGCAGAGAAATAATTTTGCACTGATGAGTGCACTATTATGCTTACCTTCAGAAGGGCTACAAAAATATTGGAGATACACAAAGACCTGGCTAGTTAATGTTTGTGTACTAAGACACACAAAGATTATATTTATTACACACTTGTCAACCATGCTAGCAGAGATACAACAAAACACTCTGACTGGGAAGTTAAAAAACAACAAGGAGATTTTTCAATATTTGGATGACTTACCAAGGGATGAAATGGACTCATCATCATACGAGAATTTAATATTACTAAAGTTTTAAGCAGTATTCTTTAACACATCTCATGAGCAAGAGTTCTTGTGAAAGATGGCCATCAACAGTACTTTTAAGATGGATTTAACAGTACTTTCCATCTTTGAAGTCTGTGAATCCCCCAGTTTCCTAATGCTTCCTCATACATATAGGAGAAAAAGTCTGTCTGCATGTCTGCAACTTGTCCACATACTCATCTTGATTAGTTCTGCTAATACCTATTGACTCTGGTGCTTCCTCTGCTTGCTCAAAGACCTCACAATTCCCTGCCATACTGCCCAACCAGAAAGGCAGTTTTGATGTGGAGAAGGGACAGAAGCTTTCTTTTGAACCATCAGACACCAGTCACCAGCTGAAGCCTTGACAGGGGGAGTAATACTCACAAATCTTCTTCCTCAGGGCACACTTCTACACTCCCTTGTTCAGAGCAATGCTGGATCACTGCGTTCTTGGCCACATGCAAGCCAATTTCAGTGTCCAGGTCTGGAGTTGGAGAACAAGAACCATGTGGTCAAGCTATCTCAAAGACTTCTGGCTGGCCTGTCTTCATGCTATGTCCCACTCCACTCTCACAACCAGGCTGGGAGCTAGAAGAGGGTTCTTAACAAATCACACTAGCAAGAATTTTGCTGCTCCTTAATTCTCCACTGGTACCATAGGATCCCCATTCCTTCTGGGGCAACACACTGTGGTGACTAGAAGATCTGGTGTTAGGGCTTCACCTTTTTCTGACAAGTCCTCGTCCACCTGCAGGGCACTCCTGAAGACGGGCCTCTCATTCCCATTACATAAGCCTGCCGCCATACCCCTTCTCAAAACCCCCCTGGCACTCTCACATCTGCCCCGTTCCCCCTCTTCTCCGGCACCACCTTCACCAAGCCTTCCCCAGCCCGGCCGGCCGTAACCAACCGGGGAAGGCGGCACCAGGCCGGGGCGAGCCTGAGGAGCCCCGGCCCCGCCTCAGCTCAGCCTGCTCACCCGCGTCGTAGAAGGCGTCCAGCACCGCCGTCTCCCCGAAGTCCAGCTCCCCGAAGTTGACCGTGCCGAGCTGGGCCCCCTCGGCCTCGCAGGCCCGCAGCAGACACTGCCGCGCCCCGGCCTCGGGGCTCCGCGCCCCGGTCCCCCCCTTGGGCAGGTCGTTCAGCACGTACACGGCCCGTAGACAACGCGTCCGCGGGGCCGCCGCGCCGACCTCCGCCGCCTCCCCGCCACCCGCCGCCGCCTCAGCCGGCCCGGTGGCCGGCGGCTCCGGCTCCGCGCAGGGGTTCGCTGTCTCCGCTGCCGCGCTGCCGCCCGCGGGGCTCTCCATAGCGGCGTCGACGGCTGAGGGGAGCCGGTGGCTGCCGGCAGGTGCTCAGGCGCGCCCGCGACCCATCAGAGTTGGGCAAACTCTGTCGGCGCAGGGGGAGGCGGCTCCTTCTCTCCCTCTTCTCGGCCCTTCCGCCCTCGCCTCCGCAGCTGGGCGCTGCAACCGGGCGGCACCGCTCCCCGGCGGCCGGGCGGGCACGGGGGCAAGAGGTGAGGCGAGGTGAAGGCGGCGGGCAGGGAGCGGAGCTCAGCACCCCCCTCCCCGCACAGGACAGCCCTAGGGAGCCCGGCTCCCCCCTCTTGCCGTGCCTTCCCGGGACAGGAGCCCCGTTTCCCTCCGCAACCAAAGGTCTTACTGACAGGAGAGGGAAGCAACGCCGTCGGGGCAATCGCGCCTCGTTTATTATTTCACTTCCCCGCCCCTCGCCGTGCAAGCAGCGCCTCGGCGCACCGCCCGCTGCCCTCCCGCTGCCGCAACTAATTCACACCGCGGCACCGTGCGCCCCGCTCGGGTGCCTCTGAGGCTGACAGGGGTTTTTAGGTCGGGACGGGCGGGCTGCAGCGACGGCATCGGGCTGCCGTGAGGGGCCTTTCCCCGGCGCCGGTGGGAGCCGCGTACCCGCCGTATGCCGTGAGGAGCCAGCGCAGCTCCGGCTGGGCTTCCGCCGCCGCCCCGAAGGGGCTGCCTCCTCCCCAACAGCGGCCCTCGTAACCCGGGGTCTGTCCTCCGCTGACATCTTTTGCCGCAGTCTTTCTTAAGATGCAAAGGCACCTGCTATCACTTTATCTTCTCTCAACTCTATCATAATTTTTCCACCATCGATTGTTTATTCTGCTATTGTTTAAAAAACTTTGACAGCGGACAAACTGTATAAAAAGTTTGGGTTATAATTCCTCCTTACATTCTTCATCTTTTTCTTTAAAATCTTCCACGATCATGGCAAAACCAACTGATAGAAACTGTGGCATCTCCAGGCTTCTTTCCAAGAACAAACTTAATTTTGAGCATCTCGTTTAAGAACACATTTTTCTTGTTAGCCAAACTGATGATGGCAGCCTCAGCTTTGGCACTGCTGTTGGGCAAGTTACTGATCTACTGCAAGAGAAAGTGAAAGGCAGACTGCGTGAGGATAGCTTTGTATCTTGACCTTGTACCCTAGCTGTCAAAAGGACATCAATATGTGATACAGAAGTCATGGTCTACCAGCAATTGAAGGAACAGTGGAAAACTGCAGTCCTCAAGCAAATGCATATTTGTGGTAGTAAACCTGCCTGGAAAGCATTTTCTGCTCACTTTTCACTCACTGTGACAGAAGACATTTTAAACAAACAGTCAAAAGCAACAACCAAACACTCACAGCACAGAATTTTCCTCTTTAGGTGTCTGGCACCACAGTTTGCTGACTTTATTAAGAACTGCAGTAGCCAATCTTTCTGAGAAACACCAACGTGAGGATAGCACAGTGCTGTGCGATGTTCATGTTTTTTTAGTGTCTTGTAAAAATTTTAGACAGCAAATGGGTAAATAATTTAAGAGGCAAACGTGTTTTTCATTTTGGAGAGTATGGGGCAAATAAATAGTGTTTATTTTTTTTATATTGTTTATTTGGTCCACAGGTTGTGTGTGTGTGCTTTTTGACAAAAGCACTACTACGTGAGACTTTGGACCAATGATATAAACCATAGCCACCAGTGATCCCACTCATTCCTGGCAGCTTTCCTCTCAAGCAAGAGGAAGCCTTTTTGTATGACAGCTCTAACTCTATTAGCCTTGATCCAGTAATGCACTAATTAGCTGATGTAATAGGAAAAAAACTCTAAATCTGCATTTAGAAGATACTTGGGCTGCACATTGAAGCCTTTGACCAACAAAAAGCACTAGTACATACATTTATGATCCTCCCCAATACAAATCCACTTGGTATTTTTTTGCATTATAAAAAAGTTCGGTTAAACGACTGCTATTAAAATTTGAAATGAAAAATATAGTACAGGCAAAGTTAAGGGATTATTTTCACACAAGAAAGCATTTATTTTACTCGAGAACATTATTGGGCTTTCAGCAACAAACATGCAAAAACCAAATTGCAATTTGGTGGGTTCAGAACAACAGATGTGTCATGTGGTGCTTTCTGTAATTGTGAAAATTGTTGGCGTTTCAATTTAGAATGAACACGTAGGCTGGAATTGCTTAGCAGGATGCTGTTGAGACATAATAAATAAATCTTTTCTGCCTTCTAGAGATTATGAAAAATCTAGTTTGTTGTAGCTCTAAGAGAGGTCTTTGAGTTTCATTTTGCAGTTTTTAACATTTGATATTATCTGGTAGACAACAAGTTCTCCATGGAACAGCAATGTGCTCTTGTGGCCAGGAAGGCCAATGGTATCCTGGGGTCCATTAAGAAGAGCGTGTCCAGCAGATCAAGGGAGGTTCTGCTCCCCCTCTACTCTGCACTGGTGAGACCTCACCTGG
>JANIJG010006537.1:0-123826 GCA_024611175.1 Megaceryle torquata
AATTGTATGAGTCAGGGTAAGGCATCATCACATGGAGTTTCATTTTGCTTGAGATTATTTTCATGCTTGTGCTTTTCTGTACACGACAGGCTCCATTCTTGATTTGTACTGCAGTGGCATGGCAGGTTATCATGGGCCCTGAGGCAGAGAAAGATATGAGACATCACCCCCCAGCCAAAACCTAGTGCTTGCCCTTATCCTTGTAAACTGGTGCCTGGTATAATTACACTTCCTGTTAACTTGATGATAGTATCAGCGAACCAAATTTCAATGTTTATACCTCTGCAGTGCAGTTTAAGGAGGTATGAAATAAAATAGTTAACACATAGCTCTCTATATGCACTTGGCACAGCCAGAGCTTAAAAGGATAACAGAAAAAGGCCAGAATGGTGGACAGAATTTTTCATTATATTTTAAAGGTGCTTCATTGCAAACACTATAATTTGAAAAGCATTTGCTTGCTTTGAGTGCAAATCTTTCACTTTGTCAGCCCTGTGTTACTCAAATTGTTGACAGACTTTTGTAACATCTGTATGTAGAAACCACTTTGGTTTGAGTTCATATTAAAAAGCAAAAAAGAAGTGCACCTGCTGAAGCATTTTCATGTAAACATGCTTGTTTTATGGGCAATCACAAAACCGGGGCTAAATCCCAGTCCCAGAAAACACGGGGATGTAAATAGATGAGATGCTCTAGAGCAGGAGGAAAGACCTCTAGTAAAAGTGAAATTCCAAGTCAAGTGTTGTGGCAATAGGAGATGCAACAGCAACTTCTCTCTCCTTTGACTTCCTCTGGAGCAGCAGAAGAAAAGGTGTTATGAAGCTCTTATGGCAGGGCAAAACCCAGTAGGCACCATGAGGCAGCTTCATTTTGGCCTTTGGTGTTGCTACAAGGAAGACTAAAAGACCTCAGCTATGCTTGACCTGCTTATACATCAGATTGGTAAACCAGTGGATGTATCCTGAGTTCAGTGCTGACCAAGTCCCCCCTTCCCTCCTGTTCTTTGGAGGTTGCCCTCAGCCACATAAGGGGCAGATCTGAAATCAAGTGGTACCTCTGAACAACAATGAAATTACAGCCAGAGTTGAAAATTTCTCCTCCAGCTCCAAATATTCTGTCCCCTGATCCAGGGAGGTTGCCCCAGCAGTGCAGAGGATAAATGTAGAAGGGCACAGTGAAATTTCTCTGCAAGTGACTGCTACAAGTGGGTGGTGTGAGTGGGATGACTCAAAAACCATCCTTCTGCAGAAAGCCACATTCAATTATCCTATGGAAGTGCTGTCATTTGTCATCAAGATAACACCTGAAAGCATAAACCAAAATCAGGGAAATCCAGAATGAGGGAGGCATTGTATATATAGCATACCAGAAGGCAGCAACTTCTTCTCTAAGGTTATTACAGGATGAAGACAGCAGACATACTGGTGGACTATGGAGACAGTAAAGTCTATTTCACTGCATTGTTGCCTTCCTGGGTGCAATCTGGGAAACTTCCATAGAATAGCAGAAGAAGGAAAGTCATACAAGCTGGGACCTCAAGTACTTTGGTTGGCTGCAGAGTTTGTAAGACTTTGGACAAGACGTATCATCTTGTCTGAAAGTTCTTTTTCATTTTTAACCAGATATTGTAAAAGAACATATCTGTTGTTACTGCATCACCAGTATCCATGGACAGTTTGGGTTGTGAGACATGTCAAACTGATACCTCAATAATAGAATGAGGAAAATCAAGTCCTACAGTAAATCAAAGGATTAATACTGTACTGCTAGGAACTTTGCTTAAGTTTCTTCGCCAAGCCACTTGCTGAATAGCTGTCAATTGCACTTATTGACAAAGATTGTCCCTGTTATTTGCAAGATACAAGGATGAATCCTTGTTACTAACTGCTAAACTCAACAGTCCCATGTCACATTTTCAACCCAGTACAATAAGCTTTGCATTTTCCATTGAGAGAAATGAGAAAGAGTCTTTGTTTCTCCAGCATCAGTATGTGTAACAGTGGCTTCACATCTGTGCACTTTTTGCATAATTACATAATGGCAGCAATGAAATATCTACATGTACTTGTTATTTTTCCCATAATGTGTCTAATTGTACTTCAGTTATGGAAACAGTATACACTTATAGTGAAAAACTTGACACAAGTCAGATGATGTGTTTTCCATCAGTATTTTTAATGTTTCCTGTTAATAGAACAAAGTGTTATAAAACCATACTTGTTTTTCCTCAGCTGTACTTTCTTCTCTTTAAAAAACATCAGCTCGATTTTGCAAAACAATGAGAAGAGAGTAAATAGCTATATTGGCCATGTCATAAAGGAAAACCTTTCCAAAGAGATTGCTTTTTCTTCTCAGAAAGAAAATGTCCTGCTGAGCAGAGGCCGGATCCAGTGCCCACAGAAGTCAGTGGAAGAACTCCCACTGATGACAGTGGATGTTGGGTGAAGTCCCATCTTATTCTCATGTTTAAACACTGCAAAACGAGTTGCCAAGTTCTAATGAGTACAGTGAAAGCCTTGTGTTATATAAGTTACTTACAGTAGATTATTACAACCATTAAGAAAAGCCGATTATTTTTATTAAAACCATATTTTTATTGGTTCTTTTTAAGCTGTTCCCAATGTCTACACATATCTTTCTGCACTTTGCTTTTTTGAATCTCTGCTTTATGAACAAAACACAAACAAAACCATGATTTCCTGTTGGTTGCTGAAGAAAGACTGTGGATTTATTCTTTACATGGGAAAACTTTTGGTTGCTAAACACATGCGACAGCACATGGCCTTGTTCAAACATCCTATCAAATTAAAAGCAGATTTCAGCTCTAACGTTCCAGATGAAGGGCATGGGGCTGGGACAGACACTCGCATGAAATTGTATCGCATTTAAGAGGACAGTGATCAAAGCACTGCACCTCATACAATGAGTGAGTGGCAAATCTGTCTTATCTGAGCAGCAAGAAATAATTATGGAGAATTATTTGATCTTCTGCTAAGGTAAACCTCACAATTATGATGCTGATTGAACAGGTTCTTTTGTTTCAGGAAAGGCAACATGTATACTCGGTGTTCTAATGCACTTACCAGATGGTATTAAAATAACATCCTGACGCTTCAGTGTCAATTGACATCTCAGTCTATTTTTATTTACTATTTTTGTTGATCACTTTCTGCTCAGACTTGTGTCATCCTGGCAATACGAGATACTTTTTTGACAATCCAGGGCAGTCAATACTAAATTATCTGTGTATCTGGATATGATAAAGGCAGTGCAAATGCCCAGTTAATGGCACTTTGAAACTAAGTGAAGAGACCAGACCTTTGCCCTAGGTATATGCTTGTCTTTTGAAATACAGTTAACTTTTGCAAGCTATATCTTGATTTTGCAGCTATATCACAGAACAGAAAACTTAAAAATAGAATTCACCTCTGCTGTTAACAAGTTTTGACCTTTGTTCACATTTGTTGGGGAAAGTAGCTCATAGTACCAGTTAACATGAATTATTAACTCCTACATTAATAATTAATTTATTAGAGGGCTAAAGGCATCAGTCTTTGCCAGCTAACACTATTGAGAGAAAATGAAGAAAACAACACAACCCTCATTATAACAGCTTAATGAGGATGTCTGGAAGATCTGATGTGATTCAGTCACTCTAAATGCTCTTTATTTCCTCTCTGAAACCACACTGGGTGCAAAGAATCAGGCAGTTAACTACAGTTCCTGTAGTGCAGGGTTTCTTCCTACTTTCTGAAGAGAGGAAGTCCACTAAGGAGAGCTCAATTTAGATATTATTAAGGACCAATGAAAGATGCCATTGCCTAAATAATACAAATGCTGTCTCTCTCAGTAATGAACTATTCTAGTGGTGTCTGAATCACTACCAGTTTCTATAAACTGCTAAAAAAAATTCTGTCTCAGAATTGTGCTTTGCAGTGATTTCTTGATTTCACAGTATCCTTCCTTTTTAATCTGTATTTGGACTTTAACTGAAAAGCTTGACTATAATGTGGTGATACTGCTCGAGATCTCTACACATTTTGGTCAGAATGCAATAACAACAGCAATGAAGTCCAGTATAGCTTATCAGAAAACATCATGCAATGGAAATCTGTTGATCTGTTCCCCTGCACAGATGCTGATGCTTCTTGACCATTCCATCCCCAAGTATCTCAGGCAACTGTGTCATACTTCATGTTAGTGGAACTGGACACATCTCTTTTACTTCTACTGCGACACATAGAAACTTTCCTGAGACTCATTGCTGAAACACAATCTTTGCTACTTCACACTTTCTTTTTTTGTCACAACATTGTTCGTGAACTTACATCTTTTTTCCTTCATCCTGAAGTTGGTGGACAACAAATACAGGACTGCACAAACATTATTTATCAATATTATAAAGCTGAGGTCTTTTAAATATGCACTTGTTTCCCAGGCTCTCAGTCACCCTGATCATCTTGATAACACTTCTTTGTATATATTCCAGTCTAAATTTATTTTTCACCATCATCCCTCACATGCTTTTTGAGACCAGCTCATGCTTTCAGATAGTTCTTCAGATACAGGAGTAGCAGCCATGAGATGGGATGATGTTTTGCACTACCACCGATGGCAGACATAGGCAATTTTTTCTTTAGAAATAAACGGCTGTATTAAAAAAGGTAGGGTAAACTCACAGCTTTTAGCATCCCCATGAGCCTTTATTTTTTCTGTTGGTTGAAGATGCTTCCAGTTTAAAAAATGCTGGACTATGCAATAATATTTTACTTTCTTTTGGGCTTTGGCCCACAAACACATCACAAAGGTTTGCTGAGCAGATAAGCAGTATTAGAATGACTTAGAAAGACTAAGATGAACATTAAATTAATCAGACAATGCTCTTGGGGGAAATTGCCACTAATTTCAGATTTTTCATCTCCCAGAAATCAATTATTATTATGTTTATTGATATTGTACTTGTCACTACTTTCAGTATTTTTGCTATGATGACAGACCCTAAGAGAAAAAAGAGGGAGGAAAGATATAGTAAAAAAATCAGAGCTTCTCCCTAAGGCATCAGAACTTAGTAAACAGGTATATGTGCATGAGTAGATAAGAGTAATACAAAACATGGGAAGATTTTACACACACGTACATCTTTTTGATGAAAAAGTATACCCAGATCTACTCGTGAATTGTGTGGAATATAGATAGAACTTAAAGATATTTTTGAGATGTTAGAAGACATTAATGAGTTCCACTGACTTTAGCACATAAAAGATTAAGAACATCGTAAACCACTTTCTGTGAGCAGACAGTTTAAGTTCTTCTCCAGAAGGATTTCACAAATACTTCTCAAGTATGAAAAAAAAATCTTCAAGAAATAAGAGGAAGATGCTGAAACTTCAGTTTGGTAAGTATGAAAATAATTTAACTGCTAATAGGATGATAAATATGCCAGAGCAAAATAGAGTGGCAATGGCAGTCAAAGGAAAGGTGCTTTCTAAGGGAACTGTCTCATGTCCACTGCTGAGGCTTCATTCGCTAGTGGCACCAGTTTTGGGCCACAGGGTGAAAAGTTCATGCTGTTCTGCACCTCCCTTCTTCCCCCATGAACACCTGAAGGGCAGAACGCAGCAAGCTGCATGGATTGTACAATGTATTATTGCATGGAGGGAGTAAAGCTAACTCATCTGAATGTTTCTCTTTTGAATCACTAACATTTTCCCCTGGAAATTGATTTGACTTGTTGAGGCAAGCACTCTTTAAACTGTGTAAAAACCATCACAAATTGGCATTTTGAAATTAGCATTACTTTGATTTATGTTAGTAGGATTGAGGACAAAGAGAGTTAGTGTTATAATATTACAGTCATGACTTCTCATTAAATCACTCTTCCTACTTTGCAAACATTAAGTTCAGCTTTGGAATTTAAGAAGAAATTTGATGTTAATCATAAAATATGGAAAATATTTCTGTGATTACCGGCTGATAAAAACCATTACTATGGCAGTCACTGAATATTCCTATAACTCTTGTTAATAAAATCCAAATATTAGAGTCCTCCAATCACAACACAGGAGTTAATGCTTAACCTTTCCCCAGGATATAAGGTAACTATAGCCTGCTGCAAGTGAAGATGCACATCTATTAGATTTAGAAACTGTCATTCAATTAAGTTAACATATTTTGGTTTTAACAACATTAAATGGGTGCCCCAGTGGCACTGACAGGCTTTTTCTTGTGTTTGTCTGTATAATATTTAATTTAAAGCATGTCCACACTGTGTGACTGAGATGTGAGAAGTGAAGAAGGGATTATGAGCTCATTACAATTATGACACAGCCTTCTACTAACAGGGCTTCTGGCACCTAGGTTAGTAACTCTTGCCTAGTACCTCTGTGCTGCATGTTGTGAGCACTGACAGTAGCCTGAGGGATACCAGAAGCTTGTCTTCATGGGTTGAGTCAACATAGCCAAGGAGGACAAGCTCCTTATCAGATTGGAAGATCAGACAATATGTGCATACCTGGCATACTGGATAGAATATTTCAGTTGGAAGTGATCTACAATGATCATCTAGTCCAACTGCCTGACTGCTTGTACAAATACCTCTGGAATGGTGACAGGCTTGGGGCACTGACCACTTCTCTAGGAAACCTGTTCAGGGTTTGATCGCCCTCTAGGTAAAGAAATGCTTCCTAATGACCAGCCTAGACATCCCCTGGCACTGCTTTGAACTGTTTCCAAGCATCACATCACTAGATACCAGGGAGACGAGATCGGCACTTCCCTTTCCACTTCCCCTCCTCAAGAAGCTGTAAAGAGGTTGCCCTTCAGCTTTCTTTTCGCTGAAACAGACAAACCCAGGTTCCTTAGCCACTCCACAAAGGACATGCCTTGCAACATATTTTAAGAAAAAGAAGGTGCAAAGTCAAAAGAAAATTACTCCCTCTTGAGAAAAAGTCCTACTGTGGAGACATCTGCCATACCATTTAGACATTATATACATTATTACAATGTAGTTGGCAGGCACATAACAGTATATAGATCTCCTTCCTTCCTTTCAAATATTTTACCTTTTTTAGCCTTGAAGCAGAGCCCTGAATAATGCAATACATATAGACTCTATTAATAAGTACTTTTACCTATCCAAGGTAAAGTTCTATCATTGATTTTCCTTTTCTTCAGACAGTATTAACTTGTGTGTGAGTTATCCAAAGACTCTGCTACTCATGCACATACCAGCCATAGGTACACAGCTGAAAGTCCAGACTTATGTAAATTTTGCAAGCCTTAATCTCTGTTCATATTTCCCCTAAAGTTCCTCATGACACGGATAGGAACCCTGAAAGCGGGGCTGTAGAACTGAACTACATTTTAAAATATATGCTGAAGTATTAAAGGTAATCTTTGAGTTACAACTGTTTGGCTAAAACTCCTTCCTTTTATTGTCTATTGTGAAGCCTAACATTGCTTTTGGAACAGAGTTTGCTTCTGTGGGTAGAAATTCAACAAATGCCTGAACCTCCAGGCTTCTGATGTGAGAAATAAAGTTCCAAAATTGCTATTTATGCATTTCTCTTGGAGGTTATTATTTTGGGGCACTGGCATTTTCTTAAGATGGAATGTCCTCTTAGCTTCATTTTGAATCTAGACCTGCACTGATTACTAGCCAGCTGTGTAGTTTTGGTTGGCATTACTTAATAGGGGTGTACTTCATGAGTCAAAAAATTTTATGCTTTCCTTCTGCCATCAAATGCAGAACCTTCCTACATTTGTTTTAGAATAGCTGAATCTTGGCTAATTAACATTCTGGACTTGTGCATACAGTAGATGAGGGAATAATTTATTTTTCTAGCAGATTATATGAAGACCTGCCAAAGATTTGGGAAGAGTTTAGGTAGTGTGCTTACAATATACTGAAATACTGGATGCATGGATCTAACCCTGAGTGCTGAGGAGTTTTCAGTGAAACTATTGACCCTAAAAAAGAGGGGTGGAAGTATGTATGGGAATTTCCTTTCTCTTCTGGTACAGTTCAAAATTTCAGGAGGATTTATCAGGGTTTATTTATATTGCCTTCCCTTTCAGATTTCTCTTGGAGTCTACTCTTCCTTTTCAGAATGTCTTCTCTTAGGAATAATGCCAGCCCATCTTAAACACTTTCTAACCCTCCAGATAGAAACTCAGATTTTTGTCTTGTAAAATATAAGCAAAATAAAAATGAGAGTTAGTCAAGGCATTTGTTTTGGTGTACTTTACCTACACTGAAAGGATCTCTAGGAAATAATATGCTTTTCAAAGATTCTCACAAATTTAAAATAATCGTATTTTTGCCATTCATATGTAGGATAAATTACCAAGAAGAACTTCCCTCCTGTAAATACAAGGCAGACTCCCAAGGTCTTTATTGTCTACACTCTACTTTTTTTCCAACAGTGATCCCAATGCATTTAATAGAATATCCCCATGTGAAATGACTGTCCTGAAAAATTCATTAGGAGAATTTTGTTCTCATTCTGAAGAACAAAAGTGCTGGAAGCAGGTATAGCTGACCATGGATAAATTACTGACAAATCATGGGAACAAGAGTATTTCTGCCCACCTCTTCTACTTAAGAAAGACTGAAGAACGGTGTCACCAAAAGCAGCAGTAGATGACCTTGCAAACTAGAAGGAATTAAATCACATGAGAAGAAGGGCTAATGAGGTAAGAAGATAATGTTTTTCTTCTGATATCTCTAAATCTTTACTTTTAATATCTGGCCATAATGCAAATCAATAGGAGGAAAAAAAATCAACAAGAATATGAGAGAAGAAACAAGCAGATATTGTGTGGTTGCTATTATCTACCTTTTGATGCAACTTATCTTGCTGACTATACAAGTCTATATGAGCAGAGGAGCAGGCATTATTGTAAGAAACATCACCTAATTACCTGTCAGTGGCCTGTGTAGAGTGAAAAAAGTAATAGCCTGGTCCAGCTTGGCCATTCTGATGTATCTTAGTCATAATATTTACAACACGGTGCTAGGTAGAACTGTAAATATCTAAACAATGATTCATTACAGGACTTCACAGCTATGCCAGGAGTGGATAACAACTAAAAATTAAACTAAATGGTATATCTTTGATGATAGCAAGACAGTACTTGTAAAACTTAATAATGTACTGGGCAGAAAAGTTTTCTTTTTGTTGGATCTTTAGATCTTAGCTATGAAATAGGATCACTAGTTAAGCCTTGTGTAGGCCATTCAACATGGAAAGTTATGAAGCTGAAATGGGGAGATTTTTTTCTATATTGTAGCAGCAATATGTAATTAACAGTAATTAAAATGCAAGAGCTGCAAATTATTTTGTTCTGTCATCAGAATATCTCAGTTTGTTGGCTCATAAATGTCTCAGAGGTCAGAAAGAGCTTCTGACAGAAGAATCCAATCAATTTTTTTCCTTAAATTAATATCCATGCAAAGAATAAACTATTACAAAGATCAGAGAAGGAAAAGCTGTGAATAATAGAATGTTGTGACAGCTACACACAAGGAAGAAGAAACATTTTCATTTTTATTTTCTTAGCACAAGGTAACTCCATGTAAAGAGTTGTCATGCCATCATCTGATGACAAGCTGCATCTGAGTTTCTAAAAAATCCCCAACAAAGGACATGTAAAGGGATAATGAGAGGCTAAAGAAGATGTTTAAATGAAAAAAGGCCCATAAGAACAGATGTCAGAATTATAGAGGTAAGTTTTATGCCATTTTTGGTGAGAAAACAAGTTTCCGAATGTTTGTGGAAACGCTGAAGTGAAGGTATTAAGGTATTTAGGTGTTTGGATTTGTTTTAGGTGCTTTTTTTCTGTTAGGGGTATGGTTGCATCTAGAAGGTCCTTTCCAACTATGAATATTCTGTGATTCTGTGTGACCTTTTTTGACCTTTGCCTTCTTGAGGAAAAGCCTACAAGTAACTTACAGGCAACACTTTGGAGGGGACCCCAAGAGAACTCTCCCTCGTGGCCTCAGGAGGGTTCGGTGACAGCAGAAGGAGGGCGGTTGCGTGGCTCCGGGCTCCTTCAGCACCGACTCCTGGTGGACAGTTCCCCCTCGGGGCAGCCGCGTGGGGCTGCCGGCACCTCCTGCTCCCCGGCCTGGGCGGGGTCTGGTGGCCAAGGGCCAGCTTCCCTCTTCGGCAAGGTAAGAACTTAAGAGCATCACGGTGAAAAGGGGAAGGAGCATGCAGGTATTATGTGACGGCTGTGGTCTGCTTTGGCGTGTGGGTGAAGCAGAAGGAGAGCAATAAAGGGGCAATCACAAATCCAAAGTGAGACTGATGGTCATGAGGAAAAGTCAAAGAAGATGAAGTATGTGAAACAGTGGACAAAAGTGGGACCCACAGGGATAGGCGAAGTTAGAAACATTTTGCTGATAGGAAAGGACAATGCTTGAGCAGCCGAGATGAAGTAAGAACATTATGGAGTGACAGTTTTCTATAAGAAAGAGAATTAAGTTCCCCTTATGAGGAGGATGAAGACACAATAGAAGGGATCTTTTTTTATGATCTGTTCCCTTATATCAGTTCATGATTGTAATGCAAATGCTGATTCAGTATTCTTGTCATTGCGAATCTGGGGAACAGTGTTCTTATGGCTTCTCTTGTAAAAGCTGGGGCGAGGACAGGTCTTCTTCTGTGTCTTCTTCATTAAGTATTATGAGAGTTGGCATCTTCTGTGGAAATGGGTGGGAGTTATAGAGTAAAGGTCAAGCATTTCTCTTATATCAGGAGATCCACCTTCTCTATATATAGTCTCAACACAGCCACTATCCTGTAGTGTAAAAGGGGAGCTGAATATACTTATCTAGAAAATTCCAGACTCATTTTACCACCTACAGTGCCCCAAGTACCCTTTATTATACACCCAGTTCCAATCTCCTTGGAGAGTGGGATCATTTGTCTAAATGATTCCTCAGAACAAACTGCCAAATTCGCTCATCCACTGCACAAGTCTGTGCTTTCATTGCATCTTTCCAATACCTGCCTCAGCTTTCAGCCCAGTCCACATATGACTGGGATGAACACAGAGCAGAAGGCCAGCTGTTTGTCAATGCTGCAGTCATACACACTCTCTTTCCCTTTCTGGCTCTGAAATCTTTATTGAATTTTCATTCATCACTATGAGGGATTCCTTCAGCACTGCAAGGGTGCCATATAGATGTGAGCATATTCAGTCAAAGCAGCTTAAACTCTTAATTTATTGCTTATTAAACACATCAGCTCTGCTATCAGGGTCACCCTTGCTGAGGTAGTACTGACTAGCTCTCACAGAAGTCCAGTGTAGGAGCCAGAAGTGGAAAGCATGAAAATATAAAAGCCTATGAACCTGATCGCCTGACCATGGAAGTGGATGTACATGGGGACTGAGCATAAAAGAGCAGTGAGCCACACTGGTAGATTTCAAAGCCTGTTTCTAGTGTAAGGACATGACTGTCCCCAGAAACAAGGTACTGTGGAAGGAAGACCACCTCTAACCCAAGTGTCAACTTGCAGATAGAGCAACCTCCAAGAATTAGCCCTGGCAAGTAACAGCTATCTGTTTTGCCACTGTGGGGTTACCACTGTCACTCGTTGGTATAAATGAAAATATTTCATGGCATTCCAAAGAATTATTTGTAGACACTCCCTTAAAGGAATGGTGAATAACCCATCTTTTATTTTTATTTTATTGAATTTTATTTATTTATTTTTGAGAGAAAGAGAGAGAGAGAAAGAGACCCTGGAGGTGAACAAAGGTTCTTGAAGCTCTTCACTTTTGGACAAAGAACAAAATACATGTAAATTCTGCAAGGTAGAAACAGTGTCTGACAGGGACTGCTGCTGTGTTTTATGTGTGTGACTTGACAGTGGTGGCCAGACTGGTGAGTAAAGGACACATTAATTCTAGCACCCATCTGTGGCTACTATAGAGCAGGGAGAAGCAGCCCTTTGAGTATATTTAACCATTTCTGTGTCAAGTAACTTTGGAACAGTTATGCTGCTTCTTAGTTTGATTTGGGTTTGTGTCTGCTTTTTATTAGTTTCCTTCTTTTTCAATTTACATAATGAAACTAAGGAGATGTAGGTTTAGCGTAATTTCAGACTGGCCTAGGGAAGGGCCATTCCTTGTGTTTTACTTTTGGCTTTTCTTCCCTTGAAAATGCAAGTGACATTAGGATGGGTTATGAGTCTTTATTTTCATCACAAATAACATGGACTTGATTATAAACAAAAATAAAACTGCTAGTTCAAGCTGAAAGATATGAAAATGCAACCTAAAGGCAGAATCACTGAAAAAATAAATTGTTTTTAATGACTACTACTGAAATAAAAAAGATTGCTATTAAGAATATATATGGTTTATATTTCTTATGCTGAGATGACTTTACCTTGACAACATCCCTTAAGCTTCGGAAATGATTATTGAAATAAAAAGGAACAACCTGTTTGAAGAAAGTGTGCTGTAATGCACTGATTTTCATCATAATTTTTTTTTACAGCAAGTTTGTTTTGCACTGCACAAACAGTTGCCTGACATTTGAACTGTGACAAGTGTTTGAGTTTACAGCACCCAGTCAGAGGTTACAGCTGTCACAGGGTCATTTGTTGGAGTCAGAAAAAAACATTGTGGCTATTTTATGAAATTTCTTCAGATATTTCTTTTTAATGACCATTTAAAGCTTTCTTTTTCAAGACATTGTGTCTACTCCCCTCTTACTTTCAAAGAGACCTTCATATCAGTTTGGGGTCTGTAAAGGAATATGGAACTTTGCTTCTTCATATGCTTGAAAATTCTGCAGGTTATTGCTTTCCCTGCTCCATAGATCTCCTAATTCAGGCTTTATACACATGCACACACACATACACACATTGATCCTCTTCTTCAATGTCATAAATTTTAATGTAGTTTAACATACTGAGTTGTCACCAATTTGATTTTCTAGGTCAAAGAGTTCAACCTTCTTTAATCACTGTGTCCATAGCTCTCCATTATATTCAAAGAGCTCTTCTGTGCAATTTAAATTGCCTACTGTTAAGTTACCATCTTTGCCTCAGTTTTCCCTCCAGTGTTGTCTTGGATGAACTTTTTACAAATTTCTGCTTAGGTCTTTAAGGACCTTTCTTCAGCCAATTTATGGTAAAATTTATGCTGTCTAAATCTTTGCATTGACTATGAAGGCATCCCATGCTTCTAATAGGAAAACATGACATGTTGCAATACATGCTGCTAAATATTCTGCTGCGTTCACTGTTGTTTGAGTTTGTATTTTTTTGGGGTTTTATTTTTGTTTGTTTGTTTGTTTTTGGTTTTGTTTTTTTAATGTTGTTGTTGTTGTTTATTTCTTCCTTTCCAGAGATGATCTTTCTGCAGCTCTGGTAATCCCCTAGGTTTTTTGCTCAAAGACACTGAAACAAAAATGATATGAGCAGAAATAAGTTATGCCCATGACATTGGATAAGTCCGTATTACAACATAGTGATCTTTAACGTAGTTTGAAATGGAGTAGCCCGAGCACTAAAAGAAATGTAGCTGCATTTCACTCTGATCTGTCTGGCATATAGCCAAGACCTGGTAATGCAGGCAACTTGTCAAGGGTAGCTTGCTGGGTAGTAAGCTCAGACTTAGCTCATGCTGAGCTTAACAGCCTTGGGCCCAGCTCTGCATCAGCATGGATGAGCCTGAAAAAAATGTCTTTAGAGTCTTCAATCTCCTGTGCATGGCCTATACACCAAGAATAATTTGACTCCCATCCTTTGAAGCTAAATGCAAAGTCAAGGAGGTCTTTTCGTTATATCGTTAAACCTGCGTGTGCAGACAAGCAGTCAGTAAGAGTTCACAGTAGGAGTGGTTTTCATCTCTTTGAATGGCTTTTATAAGAGGCAGGATCACTAGAAACCATTTAGTGAGAGAGGCATGGAGACCTTTTTGATCTGATTTTGCTCCATGAGTGTTTTGCAAAGCAGCATGTGGAGCAGAAGGAAGGGATTAATACACATAATACTGTGTTTGTCTTTCATAGGATCTAATCAGAAGCACAAATATTTGTAAGGTTTATTTCTTTTAAATCCACTATTTATAATGGGTATCCTTCTATTACAACTTTAAAAAATACTGAACATACATGTCTGTTTTATACATTTCATGGAGAATCCAATAATAATCCCTAAAAATCTTAGAGTGAAACCTGTCATGCTGCTGGAGAAAATAGCTAAACTCCCAGTGATGTTAGGTGGTCTGGACTTCCATTTTTAATGAACCAGGCATGGAACAAAATGCATGATGTAATTTTCCAGCTGTCCAGCCATATAATTCTGAAATGTTTTCATCATTTTTAACCAGTATGATACTCTGGAATTTAGAATACAAATAAGATTTCTGTGATATGGAGTCCAAACCCCACACATAACAGCACAGTATATCTTCATTAACAAGAAACATTTCTATTGATTTCATTTTGCAATGTTTCATATTACACATAACAAATATGTATGGTCACCTAAATGAATTATTACAATTCAATTTGGAATGATTGCATAAGGTTATTGTATTATCTCTAGGATGCCTTCGTCTCTGGGTGTCAAAACTGTTTTTATTTAATAGAATAACATGGGAAAGTTAATCAGAGTAGGTTAACCTCTATGGGACTCAAGGTCACAAACACTCAGTCTCAGCTGTAAATGGGGACCTTGTTTTATTTATTCATTATTTATTTATTTTTTAATATTTGTTAACTTGGAAAAGATATGTTTACAAGAGGAAAAAGACAATGTAGGATTTCTTAACAGAATCAGTACTGGTGAAAGTCTTGTTGGGCTTTCCAGCAGGAAATATCTTTTTTTTAATTTTTTTTTTTCTACAGAAAGATCCCGCAAGGCAATTAACATTAAATGAGAAAAAAATTATCACAGTGAATTCTTCCCCAGGAAATCTGTCTGAGATTTTACATCACCTTTGCAGGAAATGAAACAATTGTTTTTAAGGGGACTGTTATGTTATGCTAAGATGGCAACTCACAGTGCTATTCTGCTAATTGTTTCACCAGTGGTCTGCTTTTTCTTCTTTGTCCTGTTTACTTTGTCTACCTTTTTCTGACACCACAAGCTAATGTTCTGAATTCATGGAGTTGGGAATTGCTTTTTGTCTTTGTGTGGCTACACCGTGCTTAGCACAGCCTGCCTAGACAGAGTCTGCTAAGGCTGCTGGAACAGAAAGCTGAGTGCGCAACTCTGAAGTAACAAGTTGAGCGTATGTGTAGCAGGAGTAAAGTGATTCCACAAAGATAAAAAATTGTCCATACAGGGGGCCTTAAAAAATAAATGTGATCTGCAGATTTTTTGGAGGCCATGTCACTGTGCATGTCAAACATTGTGCTGCTTGGTAACAGAGGAGGCAAAAAACCAAAAAAATCAACTGAAAGGCAGCCTACAAACTGAAACAGATGTCTGAAAAGTGCCTTTGCTCCAAGATGATCTCTCTAGCATCCTCCTCTTGGCTTTTCACACTGTGTTGGCTAAACAGTGATTGGTGAAAATGACGATGCAAAAAAGTTGTTCTTCGTTCTACAAAACAGGTTTGTTGTTTTTTTTCAGGCAGATAATTTCTCATGTCGCTGTCTCCAAACCTGACTTTTCTTCCCAGAACATCATCACCATCATAGTGAGTTAGAGCAACAATTCATTTTAGCTTGGTGTTTTCTCTTTGAGAGTGACCATTAGCGAACACTTATAGAAGGATATCAGAGGGAGTGGACAGATAGGGCAATGCTCCCCTGGCATATCTATCCTCCCATCATCTGGGATCACCCTGGCCATGCCTCCCCAATTCCAGACCAACCATCTGGGGATGCCTTGTTCTGTGCACAGTTCATTGAACAGAAACCAACAAAGTGCTTCTTGTTCAGACTCAGGCGCTGTCTCTGCCAAATCTGCAGCTGCGGTACAGCCTTCCCTCTCCAAAGCCACAGAGTTTTGGGTAACCATCAATACCGAGTCCTCAGCTGATGACAATAAATAGACACAGAATCCCTGAGCTCTCTTGCAAACAAAAAGTTTCTGCCGCATGTCACTGTCACACAACAAATGATTTCCGTTCACCCAGAGGTTTGACTGAATTTCAATCACAGGCTTAAAGAGTCAGCCTTGGTTTACTCAGGGGAATGGGGCTGTTTTCAGTGGTCAGCAAAAGGAAGGCTGAGACTGTTCATTAATATTTTAAAAAGCCAAACACCAAAATGACACAATGAATGATATATTGTCTCTGCTGCTTCTACATTAAGAGAAAGCAATCAGGAGTTTTCTAGCTAAGGGTCAGTTAAAGGAAAGCTCCCTTAGATCCCATCAGTACTTCTGTGATCACATTTCTTTCCCCTAGAACTGGTGGCTAGATCTTCCAATGGTTTTCTTCACTCTGGGAGCTCATGTTTCTCTGCCTAGCCTTCAAACCTCTTAGAGGTGTGTATCAGCTCTGCTTCTAGAGAACAGAAATTGTTTCCACTGGTAAAGTTGTGATCTTTTCAATTAGACCCCCCTACACAGAATAGTAAACTCTCATCCAGAAACTTTTATATGGATGGTGCTCATGACATCAACTGTATCCGCAGAGAGTACCCATCTGGGGCCTTGCACCTTACAAGTTCAGCCTCACTGGATCCAAGCTGGCCTGTCCATGCATCCCTCATCTGCACTAGTTGGTGTTACTAGTGTGGAAGATTACTCAAGTCCCCTTCATGCACACAGTGACTTCTATTACCCTATAAATATATATTTCTTCATAAATGGGAGTCTGCATCCTTCTGTATCCTTATATATCTAGTATGTCCATGCAGAATCTAACTGGCTGGGAAGGCAAAAGCACTTAATGCTCAGATAGAGATTTTTCTTCCTATGCTCACCATGAGGTCTTTTATGATGGAAAAATGTCAGTGAGAATGATTTAACATCACATATATGTGTCTGAGGCCACAAATTTAGGCATCTATTCCTCAATTTTCTTTATAAAGTGTTGTCTAGATGTAAGGCAAACAACTCTTCCATCATAGTAATATAAGGATTACTTTCTTATAAATAAGTCTAGACTCTGAATATACAGGATTTTTACAGTGTTAGAGTATTTGCTTTAAATTCCTGAAGTGGTACTGATGCTGTTACTGGCAGATTTGGGAACCTGATACTTCTACAATTGCTTGTTTAATGAGATATAGATGGAAAGGTATTAAGACAAATATGTCACAGAATTTGAATTATATTAATTCAACACAATATGAAATTCAACACAACCATGAAAACCATGGTATTTTTTGAGAGCGCACAGCTTACAATATAGAGACCTCCTGAAGAGGAGTCTTCACTTGTTTGATGTCCACCATTGTAGAGGTGTGTAAGGGTGTGATTCCACTTCAGACCTCTTCCACTGACCTTGCTTCCTGGTGTGCTTTGCACTGTATGTGGAACCTCTGCACTGTTCAGTGTACAAAGCTGGTCTCAATTTTAACAAGTGATCTGTTACTCAACCTGAGAGCCCTTAAAGTGTTCTCTTCTACACAGGAGTAAAAAACTTTCTGCTTGTCTCTTGGTAGTAGTTAATGTGAAAAGGGAGGTTTTTGTGATAATATATGTACTCATGGTCTTAATTACTCAGATTTCAGTGTGTTATGGCAATAGTTATTAGATACCACTTAAGACTGCAAAAGCATGTTTGACACTCAGAGAGACCAGCTAGATTTTAGGTGCTTGGTGATCAGGATCACTGCTCTGATAATATTTGCTGGAGAGAGAGACTATAGAAGAAAAATGTGGATATAATGTGCATTTCATTGCCACTTTAGTTATGGAGAGGCTATAAGCACTTCATAGCACTGAAAGTTACACCTTGTCAGTAAAACCACAGACAAACGTGAAATAGACTAAGAAGGAAACGGGTTGTTTTTGTTTGGGTTTTGTTTTGATTTGGTTTTTTTTTTGTTGTTGTTGATTTTTTTTGTTTGTTTGTTTTTTTGTTGTTTAGTTTGGATTGGGTTTTTTTTGGTGAAAAGTGATACCAGGAGTTTTCTATTAAGGGAAAACCAGAAGATTGTGAATGGATACAAGTGAGCTGAATTGAGTCAGGTTGTTTTCCTACTGAATTAAAGTCTTTTAAAAAGTGGCATAAATTGACAAGCAGTAGAAAAGTCAGAAGCAGGTGGAGACTCGGTGTGGTGAGGGAATTAATGTGTGTGTGTGTGTGTGTGTGCGCCTTAGTTTCCACAGAAAATTGAAGTCTAAATTTGAAATTATGGGCTCATTTATTAATTCATTCTTGTAAGATGTTTACAATGTCTGGTCCTATCTGTTGGGAAGATTTATCCTAAACCACTCTCACATTCTTACTGGAAGTGTGCATAAGAAGGAGAGTAAACTGCATCTCGTTATTATAATTAACCTCCTTTTTATAGGCATTCTTTGTGTGTGTGTATAGCATGCAAAAGGAAGAAAACCAGCTTCTTAGTGAATGTTAAATATCTGCAGATAATAAATTATCAATGACAACAGCTTGTATTGTAGCTGATTGATAGATATAATTTCTCATCCTCTAAAATTTTTATATAACTACTGTGAAGTTTGGAAGCAGGCTGGGTAAGAGTTTTACTTATTGGTGAATTGTTCCTGTCTTTGACTAAAAGGAAGTTCAATGGAGTTCAGAGGTTTGGATCAGATTCATCTGTGGTCTGGAAATCCCTATCTACTTGGACTGTGTGAATTTTTATTCATTAATATAATCTATATTAAGCTTCTTTCCAAAAATTATAAACCAAAAAAGAAAACTAATTTTTGTTTGAATGGACTAAGAATAATAGATTTCAAATGAAACTATTGCTAAACCCCATGGATCTTGTAGTTACCCTTATATAAGACTCACTGAGGTACGATACTGTGTATTGACAAAATAATCATTCTTCCTCATACCAAAAACCTCATCTGAAGTTGAAAATAGCTTCCTTCATAGGAATGCAATCTATGTTGAACTTCTGCATTTATGCAAACTGCCTCCTCTGATTTTATTGTTTCCCCTGTGTTTATTATTACTCTCCATGACAGATTCCTCCCACCTCCTCCATTCCTCTCAATCTTGCCGCATTTCTGTGTCCACAACTTCCAGGTTTAGTAGAGCAAACATTACTTACCAACTCATGTACTGACTTCCAAAAGTGTCAGAAATTTTGCACTGGGGCCCGGAAGGAAGCATTAGTTTAAAACCTTATCTCTAGAAAAACAAACATGATACCTAGTATAGTTAGGAAGAGGTTAATATATGGCACTTATATCCATCCCTTCCAAATAATTTCCAATGTTATATAGCTTTGCCTTGGGATATAATTTTCTTGGATCCAAAAAACTGCTTTAGGTTTTATTTTTCCATGGAGAGAGTCTTTCATCACAAATTTTCCATGACTGAGTTGTGAGGTAGAAGATCAGAATCTAGTTTATTGTATATTTTCCTAGGATAATGTTATTCTTAGCATGGAAGCCATGAGCCATGCTTTTTTTTTTTTAACGTTTCTGTGTATTTCTGTGTTTCCCAAGGACAACCTAGTGACATCTCCCTTCAGTCCGTCCCCCCCCCCCAGTAAGTGCCTTTACAGTGTTTTGTATCACCACATCTTTTTCACAGAGCAGTTTTGTGACAAGGGTCACTCACCATCCCTAAACATGAATTCTGACCTACCTTAGGAGGCATTTCCCAACTAGCTCTGTTTCAAATGCTTGCAATAACTTCCTTGTTTTTTGTTTTAATTGTGAAAATCTCTATTATGCTCCTAATACTTCTTCCATGGGTTAAGAAGAGTGAACAATGTGAAATTTCAGTGGGTGAAAAGATGGATATCTTTGTTCCAATGTATTTCCTGAGAAATAAATGAAAAAAAGCTGCATAGGAGGGATAAATTGACTGATTAGTATACATAATGCATAGAACACTTTTTGAGATTGCAGATGCTGTAATTTGATGGGAACCTCTACATCTCAAAACAGGAACATGATGGAGTTCTAATTATTCTGCAGTTGGAAGAGCTGATAAATGAAACTGTCCATCCCCAAAATATGCAGAGTGTCTAACAGACATCTGATCCCGAATTTCAAATCAATAGGGTTTAATATTTCACTAGCAATCATACATTTGAAAATCAATCCTGTCAGGGTTGGTAATGCTGTCTTATAGAAGAAATAGTTGCAAATCAGGGAGATTGAAGGCAAACATTCAGGGATGAACTAACAAAAGCTGTTTCAGAAGACTTTTCTGTTTACTGTTTATTATTTAAAAATTCAGGTTTTGGTTTTCTAACCAGTAGAGAGAAGTAGAGACATTGCAAAACACAAGGGAAAGCACATTTAGTGCATTTAAACACTTTCAGTAGCTTCTGGTATGTAGAATTATCTGGATAGGAACTGTTCGGATGATATTGATATCTACTGGGGAAAAAACACTCTTGCTATAGATACTCAAAACTTGTTGCATTGACCAGCACATGCCCATACAATGTAAGCTTTGCTATGAAACATTGCCTTGTCTTGGAAAATGGATGATGGATCCAAGGATCCCTAAATCTGTACCTCTTTTCAAGGCTGGCTTTCTTACAGGACCAGATATGGCTTCAGTGAGATAATCTTCTCTCCACAGGCCTCTCTTGTTTTATGTGCCCCTCCCATATCTACCACACAACAGATGGACTTCAAAAACAATGGGGTGTTTTAGTTTGTTTAGAAGAAGCACTGACATGGTGTGATGGGCTGATCCCATACACTATTACACCAGTCCGAAGCAAAGCTTTTTGGTACATTTTCTTGAACTCTGGCACCAGAAAGTTCTGAAGAGAGGAAAGGATTTGCCTCTTATTGCAAATCAGCCTAGAGCTTGAATGAACCTGGATTTGAAGGATTCTCTTTTTCACTGTAGGAGATCTAGCATGACACTAAAAAAGAGTGTGTCAGAAACGCAGAGCCTAGAAAGCAAAGAACTGTATTACAGCAGGTGTTTCTGCTACCTAGATATATTTCTTAAACACCATATTCTAGATTGTTGTGAGTCCTCAGAGAGATGATAACTTGCACCTGTGATAGTCTTATCTTCAGATGCTGAATTTTCTGAATTATTCCCAGAGAATAAAGATGAGCTTCAGGACTCATCCACTTATTGCTGTCAAAGTGACTGAATGCCAATCTCTGATGGTAACCTAGAAGCTGAGAGAAATTACTGTTTGGTTTTATTTCTTCAATAACTATTCTGGGGTCACTGCAGTTCCTTGGATTTGCTCTATATTTATTTGTTTATTTATATTTATTTCCTGGTTTTGATATTTATTTTAACACTGTTTAAAAAGCTGCTAAAAAGAGACAGTTTACAAATTATTCACCCTTCTGCTAATGGACTTATGAATGATAAATAACTAGGCTTCCTTAGCCTAAATAGACAACACAAATAGTGCCTGCTTCTTGGGAAAATGTTGTATATTTGTCATCTCCAATACAGTAAAAGTAAAGCTTTCTTAACTGCAAATTATTTCTGATTATTTGTATGTTTAGATTTCATTTAAACTTGACCCTACAACCAGACATTCCCATTAGACATAGTATACATGTACTTAGCCTCATTTGGGGCTATCTTGCAGTCCATGCTTGAGCTGTTCCAAACAGCACAAATATGAGAATTTCTTCCTCACATTCCCTATTCCTTAGGGGTTGTAACATGAGGCAAAGCCCACTGCAAGAATTTAAAATTCTTACTCTGTGTTAAGAGTTTTTCTGAACTTGCATGCTCATTTCCCAAAAGGAAGAGCACTGTCTTATCCTTTGCTGGTTAGAAAGTAAGACAACTTGGGATTACAGGTCTGAAAGGTGCATATCCCTCCAGTGGCCTGACAGTGGCCACAAGCAATAATTTTCATTGCTGTCATGGCTGGGGTGTTTAGAATCATTGTGCTGATTTGACTGTTGCAGCGATATCATCACAGGGCTAATATCAACCTAGATCTTAGTCAAAGTAAAGTAAAAAGACAAAAGACAGTAAACAAGTTTATCTCTTTCCTTGTTTTGCTTCATTTACTGTGTTTCTTTCTCTTAGTTTTCTTCTCAGCTCATAACTTTTCTGTTTAGCCTCGAAATGTCAAGGCTCATCTGCAGCTAACTGACCATGACTGTGATCTCCTAGAGAATGGATAGCATAAGTATATTAATGGCCACGTGGTGCTTTCCCACTGGGAAAAAACATTTTTAATATCACCTATTTGTATCCTTGCAGAAAGATATGATGGTCTTAATGATTTTTGACATTGTTACACTATGTTTCCACTTGCAGAGGTACAGGAAAATAAAATCAACCTTGTCTACCTCTATACACTTATTCTGTGTTAGGCAGTACACAAAGGAGAAATACAATGCTGTGGCTGAGTCTAAAGATGGGGACTGCAGAGCACGGTTCACTGCATGATGAAGACATGCAGGATTAAGGCAAATGAAAGAAAGGCTATGTCAAGAAAATTGTGCCTTGCATCTCACCTGTCTTGTAATGTGTAATGACTACAGTGTTTGGGCCTCATTCATTCATGAGAAGTTAAGAGAATGCCTACACTGGTAAACTGACACGTGCTATGTGGTTCCTGGACACCAAAATACAGTTATCCACACCAAGAAAATGTGATCTTGATTACTGGCATCATCTCAACCCAGTGCATTAGCTGTTTTCTGGGAAATTCCCTCCACAGCTCATGATTAGCACAGGAAGGGCAATGCTCCTACCTAGGTAGGAGTACACCTACTAGGGCAGAGGTGAGGCTGTGCCTTCTCTGCATTGCAGTGCTGATATGATCCCCAACACCAAATCAACAGGCCTGTTCATCTCCTCACATTTATCCCACTAATACTCACCCCCAATGTTCAACAAAATCCTGGTTCCGTGCTATAAAAGGACCTCTCTTACTATTTTTTGGACCTCAGATAAACAAAAGCAAAAATTATGGTGACTGGGCACTGGCACGGGTCCACACAGTCCTGGTAATGGCAACTGTCTGACCATGCATGATGAGGGACGGTCAAGGCCCACAAGAAGTGAGCTTTGTCTGGATTTGCTTTGTTTTGCACAATTAAGTTATCTACAAAAGTGGCTACAAGAGCATTATCTGACAGGTGTGCTATAAATAAAACCTCAGTAGCCTATGTATACATGGGGCAAAACAAACGTCCTTCAAACCAACTTTTCTTCCCTTAATCACCTTTAATCTCCCAGACTGAATTAATCTCCCTTGAAGACAAGGACTAGACATGAAGGACACTTGAAATTCTAACTCAGTGAAAGTCCAAAATGTTGCCACAAATATTTTATATCTTTCCTGGTAGCATTTCTCGTCATCCACTGCATCCAATTCTGGAGCCCCCATCACAAGAAGGATGTAGACATATTGGAGCATGTCCAGAGGAGGGCCACCAAGATGTTCAGAGGAATGGAGCTTCTCTCATATGAAGACAGGCTGAGGGAGCTGGGGCTGTTCAGCCTGGGGAAGAGAAGGCTCCAGGGGGGTCTTATAGTGACCTTCCAGTACCTGAAGGGGGCCTACATGAAGGCGGGAGAAGGTCTATTCATAAGGGTTTGTGATATAGGACAAGGAACAATGGTTTTAAGTTGGGAAAGGATAGATTTAAACTGGATATTAGAAAAAAGTTCTTTAATATGAGGGTGATAGACCACTGGAATGGGCTCTCCAGAGAGGTGATGGAGGCCCCATCCCTGGAGTCATTCAAGGTCAGGCTTGATGGGGCTCTGAGCCACCTGCCCTAGGTAGAGATGTCCCTACCTGTGTAGGGAGGCTGGATCAGATGACCTCTAGAGGTCCCTTCCAGCCTAAAACATTTTATGATTCTATATATACTTAGATCACACGCCTTTTCACAGACACATCAACTGGGCACTTTGCAGTTAGATAGCTAATATATCAAAATCTCTCACCTTGAATCTTTTCTAAGTGAAAAGCTTCTCATTCTTATCAGAATTTCTTGTTCTTGGTCATTACAAATTTTCATCTTACTTTGGTTCACAAATTTGATCACTAAGTTTCATTTTAACCGTTACTAACAAGAAAATTCAGTTTTTCCTGGATGATGCTCTAACTCTCCTACTTGCTATATTGCATGTGCTCCACACATGCTATATTTTACAACAGTCATTAACGAACAGCAGAGAAGATTGTACCAAGGTGGATCCTTGTTACAGTCCTAGTAACCTCCCAACAATCCAAACACTTTTCTTCCAGTGGAGTTAATTACCATCTCCCTTTAATTAGTTTCTTACAGTTTTCTAATAGTCTTTATTGGCTCGTACTACCTGATAGCTTCCTATACAACACCAAAGCAAGTATTTTACTGAAATATGAACAGATCCAGCAGACTCCATTTACTTAAAATTGAATAAATCAGTCATCACATTATGTGAAAGGTATTAGATTGGTCCAGAATGATTCTTTTCAAATCTTTTAAAATAACATGTTGATTTAATAACTTTTTATCTTTTCTTCTAATATTAGAATTATTCTTTCCTTCAAAATTTATTTTAAAACTCTACATACTACTCAAGTCAGACTAATAAACCCAAAGTTTCCTAAGTTGGCAGGGGGAAAACTCCTCAAGTGATGCATTTATTAGTCTCTGAAATTTGTTATGATCACTGATTTGACAGGTTTATTAAAAAACCTTCTTAACAATATCCAATTGTATGCAATTTCACCTGCCTCTTCCTGCTGCATTCTGGAATGGGCTTTGCAATGTCTCCAGCTGGAGAACATGAAGATGTTTGTATCTTGCTTTCATTTCAAAAAGTGGCCTTTTCTTTTCCTGTACCTTCATTCTCAGTAGCTATCCTTCATTTTCCATTTTTCTGTATTCAATGATCCTTACTAAATGTGAGACAAACTATTCCTTTAATATTTTTTAGTTTTTCTGCATTACATTTAAGACTTAAGCCATTGCAATTGCCACTGCTCCTCTCCTCATTGTCCTTCACTCTTATTTATATAAACCAAATAAAGTTTTCCTGTACTCCTTTCCTTCACAAAGTTTAACTGAACTTGGATTTTGGCAGCTTTCTTTTCTTTCCTATGCCTCCTGACCTCCAGGATGCAGCTATCTGTGCTTCAGTCTTTTTTACTTCCTTGCCCAAAGGCTGTTCTTGTGCAGTGAAACCTGTATGCTCTGAGTTGGGTTCTTTCCTTACAATGTTATGTGCAATCTCTGTACTCTTGGAAGAAGGGAGGGTAGTTGGATTTCTCCACTCTGCTATTGCTCACCTCTCTTATATGGTGTAAATTCATGTCAGTCAGATTTCTAATGATGTAAAAGAAAACAACTATTTTCCAAACCTAAAGCATAAACATCACAAGCAGGTTCACCTCATAAATTTCTTACTCAAGTGTTGACACTGGCTTCTTTGCTTAAAATTATGAGAATATGTTATTTCAGGTGGGTGACTAAGCCAATAGTGTACACACATATGATACTGGGACAGCAAGCGGCCCAAGTCAATTTGAGTTTCAGACCTTAGAGCAAGAATTAAGGAATCAGACTCCATTTTCCCTGTGTTTCACTTTTTTTTTTTTTCTTTTTTTTTTTCAAGATGAAAGAGGTAGGTTTATTGAAGCTGGGTGTGGACTTTAGGAGGATGCAAATTGTCCTTTTGCTCTCAGTTATTGTGGCTGTGACTGGGCAGGAAGAAACAATGTCTATGTTAATACAATTACTGTGTCTTCTGGTTTGCCTCCATTTTGGATCAGCAGCCTTTTTGACTTATTTAGAAATGCTCTACCTTGGAGGCATTACTGAGTAACAAAGTACAGTCTGGAATGGGTTTTGTAGACTCATCAGGGGGTGAAAAGTTATCTCACATTAATTCTTCCTTAATTTAGAGATACACCCAACAGTAAAAGCACCAGTGGGCATTCTCTTATTGATCCTCAGATTTGTCTTTCCACAGTGGTTACCAGCCATGTCCTTTGCTGCTAACCCCGTGTCATTTGTGGCTAGAAAATGAAGACACCAAAGTGTGCTATTGTCAGTCTCAGTCCTCAGCCAGACTGTAACATGGGAGCCTGGGGAAGCCTAAGTCTGCAAGCCTCTGACGCCTGGCTCAAAGAGCAACCCCAGTGCCGCCAGGCAGCAAGACGACAAAATTAATTTCTATGATGCAAAAATTAGATCTGATTGATAGGGACCTACTAATAAAATGTCATATCTTATAGATGTGGAAGGACCACAGTGCCAGTGATAAAGTGAGATTGGTTAGGTCTGACAAACGTGCATCGGAGCTGTATTATTGACAGTGGGGGATAGTATTGATTGAGCTGCCAAGCTTATCATATTACACAATTATGATATTAGATTTGCATTTTTAATTCTTTTAGAATAAATTGGCCCAAGGCAATTACAAGAGAGAAATGCTGTGATGGAGCCTTCTGGTCCAGAAAGGAGGAATCAGCCACTGTCAAAGAGAAGTTTTGCCTAGCATACCCATGACAAGAAAACAATGGAAAAACAAAACTAATAAAGCTTTAAGGGATTTGTTCCCAACAGTGTTGTCTCAAGGGACAATAAGGCAAAACCAGATGACCATTAAACCTGAGCTAATAAAGATGACATCTATAGACTGTTTACTTTTTACAGATCTCAACCCCCATGGATATGCAGCCTGTAAAGTCCCAGAGAGTTTGCACAGACAATGTCTTCTCTTTCTTACAGCCAGTCCTTTGCACATCATGCAAAGGACTCTCCAAGTCTTTTAATCCCAGACCTCATCTGTTTGCAGAAGCCACCCAAGCTGGGAGCTAGACATGTAGCTCTTTTGCAAGCCAGTGACTAAAGCACAGGAGAATGCTTGTGTTGGACATAATCTCACATTGCATAAAGTGATTGTAGGAGTTAGTTCTGCTGGGATTCTCCCCTCAAAGGAAATATCTTGAGCATAATCCATTAGTGTAACCCTCTTTTGACCCATTGCAGGTTGTGTGAGCTGAACATGAGACTTCTGCTGCTTTTGCTGTTCTACCAGTGGAAAATATGCTGGTCATAATTATTGTTAATTTTCACTATTGTTGAATAGAAAGAATAAGGTTTTTGAAGTGTCTCAAGACCTGCATATGAAATGTTCTAAGCATTAGATTCCTGAATATATATAATCTCTTTTTTGGGGTACCTGATCTTTGAAGAAAATTTCTGTGCTGAGGAAGATAAATAGATCCAGAAATGTTGTATTAAAATGTTCCTCCCTCTCCACAGTCCCAGCTTATCTGCACCCAGATAGCTCCTCTCTGACTTGTTAACAGCCAGATTTCTGTGTGATTTGCATTCAGGGGTCACTTTTCATTTTTTTCTGGAGACAAGAAATATGAGAACCTTACAATCTTGTTAAGGACTGGAAAATTTCAAGGGTAAATTTTCCTTTCCCAGATCTACAGAAAGGCAGCAAATACTTCTTTGGAAGAACTGCCAAGTCAACAAAATCCTTAAAGCATAAAGGAAAAGGAAGAAGGAGGAAAAAAGTATGCAATTTTGTTTCAGAGCTTGATACATTATTTTTTAAAGGTCGGACTTGAGCTGCCAACCTGCAACCCAGAAGATTTCCATTGCTCAGGGCTAGTGTCCACAGCTGGGTTATGGTTTAGGCCCACCCTTAACATCTCAGAAAACTGGTAGATGTATGTCTTTGTGCATTTAGTGAGTCATCAGTGGTTTGAAACAGAAGCAGGAAGCTGGGTTTGGTATGAGAAAGGGTCAGGCATGTCAGAGGGGTCCCAGACCTTTCTCCAGACCTCTAAAACCTCTGCACTGGGCAGAGGGCCTGAAGGATCCAGCTCCTGTACTCATCAGCCCAGCCAATGGAAACACTTCCAAGCTGCTCTGTGCTTGTCACGGTTAATGTACTTCTGAGTCATTATGTTGGCATCATAACATATATGTGATTATAGTTAGACGGAATAGGGGTTCATAGAATGGGTTGGAAGGGACCTTTAAAGATCATCTAGTTCCAACCCTCATGACAAGCACAGGGACACCTTGGGTCATCGGGACAACTTGTGTTTTTGGTACTGATGAACTGAGGCTTTTTACAAGGTATTTGGTATTTAGTACTGAGATATTGTCCAAAGGGCTAATCAAGATTTCTGAGATGCACTGGTAATAGTTCCACTCTGCAAGTTACAGGAACAAACTCCTCAAATACTCTGGCAGAAGCTTTTGTAAGGATTAAAAGAAAGTTATTACTGAAATACTTTATAGTGTTGCACCACTGTTATTACATGTAACTGGTCAAGATAAGTGGCAAAGTATACAGCAATACATAGCAGAAGTAATTTAAAAGACACATCATCATCTTAAAAATCAATCCTCTACCTGTTCAAATTTTATTTGCTGTTATGATAGGAAAAAAAAAAGGAAAGACTTTAGAATACATACTTTAATACTTCTATTTTTTAGATTGTATTTTGGGCAGTGTATTGTGATTAATGAGCTTCATGGTCATCCTTTCATACCATATTAGTTTGTTTCCCCTTTGTTTGTTTGTTCCATGAGTGTTTCAAAGAGCAGCATTCTGGAAGGACACATTTAAGATAACCCTGAGTGTTAAGGTACAAGTAAAGGTGAAAGGCATCCAGGAGCAAGGGAAATTCCAGAAACTCATTTAAATGCTTTCTTTTCCCTTACTGATTTTTTTTTTTTTTTTGCTAGTTGATGACATCCTCTTCTTATGAGAATGTTAACTGACATCACTGTATTAAAATACTTTCCAGAGATGGCAACTTAAAAAATATCTGATGTTTGTGTATTATCCATTTTACAAAATGTAATATGGTTCTGGTCCAGGGAAATGATTTCAGCTTTGAATTCAGCAGGACTTGTGTGGAACAATGGAGTTTATGAGATTTCCTAAACCATGATCCTTTCTAGCCTTTCTGAGCTATGTGATTGCCTTTTGCAGGTGCAACATAGGTATTACAGATGTTGCAGAACAGGTTTGTTCTTGTTGTCAAGTACATGGAACTTTGCAAACAATGGAATTAGCAGATCATAATGAAGAAACAGCTATGATTGCCCATTAACACACATCATCTAATGCTAAAACTTAAAAAGATGACCCAGTCTGTGCCCTGTTTCTTCTGTATCAATTCAGCTATCACAGCATTTTGAGAAAAGCAATTAATAAAACCCACCCTAACTCAGATAGTGATCATGTGACAGGATCTCTGTCACAAAGATGGGAAAAGACATCAGATGGCCTGTTGAGAAATCCAAGCTCAAGTGAAGTATTAATTGTAAGTGCAGTAATAGGAAACAGAAGTGGGAAGAGGTATGGGCAGAGAAGCCTTAAATGACCTCTCTTTCTTACCCATTTCTGGAAGAGGCATTGCTCTTCTGTCACTCTTTCACAGATGATCCACAGCAAGAACATAATAAATGGCTACAGAAACCAGCTGCCCAAACAAACAAAAGTATAAACAATATAAATTGAATTCATACACACATGCTTTCATACAGAAGAGCATCAGCACCTATGAAATAAAGAGATTTCATTCAGAATCAGCTCACAAGAAGAGAACTTTTGCTGGAACTGGACAGAGAGTAAAAATTCAGTGTCATGAAAAATTTAAGGTTCCAGAAATGGTTTTGTTCCACACTGGAATGAAAATAAAACTTTTAGAACATTTTTCTGACTTGGAATTTTGTCAAAAAATACCACTTTCAGTTTGAAAAACTTCAGGTTTTGCTACTGGTCCCCCTCTGCTTCTAGTCAGAAAAGCTGGGCTTCAGAAATCTTTGTCAGAACCAATATGTCCACATAAGAATATTTCAGCTTTGATAAACAACATATTTTAATGAAATGACATTTTATTGAAAATATTCCAGCCAGCTCTAGCTGTGGCCTTTGTGAGATTAGGCAATTGAGCATTATTAATATTATTAAATCTTTTCTTTTCAAAGGCCACTGTGTCTCTTGATGATCACTGGACACAAGGAATTAATTACTTGGTTAAGGAGGAAGATGAGGAGAGGGTGTGGGGGTTAGTAGTGTGGTTTATTCAACCGAGGCATGGGGCATGGGATAGTAATAAAGCTACCCACAGTCAGATTGCAAATCTTTTTTTTTTTTTTTTTTTAAATTTATGTACTTAAATTAAAGAAGCACCCCACCTCAGCTGGCTGCCAATTCCCATTCTAGATGAGAGTTATGGCTCCCTGGGTGAGCACCTGAGCAGCAGGGCTGGGGCAGCCTGCCACTGGCTACAGGTCTGACCCTGCCACTGCTCTGGCAGTGGTTAACCACACAGCAGCCAAGGGTGTTGCATAGTTGTGAAATCCCTGTACACCAGGAGCCTGATCTCTTTGGTTTTGTGTCAATGCTTTGTGAAGCTTCTCAGGATGGAACAGGATCGGATGGTGGTGGAAAGCATTATCTTGTCTCTGAGTTGATGGATGCATTGCTAATCCCCTTCCTGGACTGCCAGTGTTATGGCAGTAGAGAGCTGCTTTGCTGGATGGAGGAAGGGTATTTGCTTGGAAACAATGCTGTATGTACAGCAAGAGGCTGTTGGGCCCCTAGTGCATGGGAAGCACTCTGAGAGCTGCCCACAGAGCTGCAGCTGCATGCAAAGTTCATGGCATAACGCATGTGCAGAGATGGACTGTGTCACATGTACTGGCTCAGGGGCCAAGCATGCTACTCAAAATATCTGGGTTGACATGTGATGCTTGTGTCTACAGTGTGATTGGAGTGGGAGATAAGGATTGTGCCATGTTGAACTTGGCCTCCAGTTAGCCACCCTAGGGAGTGCTGTGGTGACCCTGTCCAATCCAGTGAGAAAGCCAAATGTGCTGAATGTGAGCACAGCAAGAGGAGGAGAGGAAAAATGGAGATGATGCTCCTGAAGCTTGTCCATCCCCTGAGAAGGGACCGAATATGTGCTCATGGGATCATGGGTGCACCAGACAGGCTCTCTCTTGGAAACACTGGAGCCTTTGGCAACGCTACGTAATGGACGTGGCTCCCTGTAAAATGCTGTAGGGCAGAGAAGTTAGACCACATATATTGCCCCTCCAGTTTATGGTTTTGGTCCACTATGTAGGGGAAATAAGAGAAAAAAACAAGAGTTGTGCACGGCCAACTTGTGTTGCATTTCTTTTCTGGCATAACAGTGTCAGCTTTACTGTCCCTGCAGAGCAATCAGTACTGGAAAAGCTGTACACTTCACTCCTCTCCCAGGCTGTCACTCGCTGGCTCTGGTTACATCACCTCTTGTGCCAACAAATCCTTATGAAATGCATTTTTCTATATAGAATATAATTGGTGTGTACAGCTTTGAACGTGAGTTTACATACTGAGTTCATTGTAAAAGATTCTTATTAGATGGTTGTAAAAAAAACAGTGCTACAAGAATAGTGGGATATTTTCCTCTTCAACTTCACTATAAGTTAATTTGTAGGCAATTACTGCATCTTGAAAATCTTTTATTTGCACTGCAGGAAGCAGAAAGATTTTTAAGATTTTTTTTTTTTTTACATTAATTATTGATGATTCAGATCAGGAGCCATTTTTCACCTTCTTATTTTACAAAAATAACTGACCAGTTTTGAGTGTAAAGTTGTGTATGGTGCCTATGAGTTCACATATACATGGGTAAACTGTTTACTTGGCTAATAAATCAGCATGAGGGAAGTGGTTCTGACAATTGCACTTTTCATTTTCAAGAGCAGAGGAGATAGGCTATTGTCAAGCCTCATCTGGCTCCAAATTACGTTATTGTAGTGCTTCTCTTGTTAGATGGAGAACACTTATTTCCTGTTGATAGTATATAGTTGATGGCAGATAATTGCACTGACAGATTTAGAGAGATCAGACAGAGTTAAAAGTGAGAGTGTTATGAAGGAAAAAGGAGGAAGAGCCTGTGGTTTCACTGACAAGCAAAAGCCACAGGGAGACAGCCTTTCACTAGGCCTAGACAGCTAACATCCATTTACACCTCTGGAAAGCTCCTCCATAATTTGTATTAGTTCACACTTCAGCCACAGTGCTCAGTGAAGATCAGAACATGTATCTTCCATGACCAAATTATTTTATCAATCAGCTTTATAATGTCATTCTGCCTACAGACCATATGATCTTCCCATGACAAAAGATGACCAACCAGTAAAATCATATCTATGGTGACCCTCTTTGCTGTTAATTTCTAAACCTGAGTATGCAGGAGCGCTGGTGAAAAAATAATGGAAAACAGTTGCATTTATGTCACTTGTCTCATGAGATGAGACTGGCAGAATCCACAGTTGCCTCTATTTGTACCTTTCAGGTGAAAATGACTTTTAGCACACATTTTATCTATTGTCTGTATAAATGGTTTGGCTAAAAATAGCTACAGGAAAACCTTGGTGCAAAGATGAAGCAAAGAAGTTTTTGGCTAAGGAGGCAGGTTCTGTGTTGAAGTCAAGGTAAGAACTGGTCATTATGAGCTTCTCCTGGCAACGCTGTAGGGTTACTTGGTTTATTGATAAACTTGGACATTTTGATTTTCAGCTGAAACTGTACCTGGCTTTGGTCTTGTCAGTTATGAAAGGGTGCATTGTTGAGAAGGTGAAGTGAGCTTTTCTTATGTACACAATGAGAATTCTGGAAAAAATCTGAGCAATTGTGGAGATAGAAAAATGTATTTATAAAGAGAAGTATTAGACATTTACTTAGCCGTTATTCCCCTGTGCCAGGCATTTGCAGAAGTATGTTTGTTTAAGGTTGACTTTTTTTGAACGAAGCTTGAGTCCTTACACAAATCTGATTTAGTATCACTTAAGTAATTTGGGGTGATAAGGTTTTGCCTGAAATACTACAGACTCTTTTGTTGGTGCCAAAAGAAAACATATAAAATTCAGATTCTGCTTAATTAATTTTTTTCTCTGCACGACAACGTGAAAAAAAGACAAAGAATGAAATGCCTTCAGTTATTCAAGTCCTTGAAGTCCCAGTCAATGTTTATAGCCTTTCGTCTCTGCTGCTCTTAACATACCTTAAAAGTGTTGGAGTGAAAAAATAGTCTAACAAGTACTCCTGCTATAACAAGACTATTAGTTTCATTGATTTTCTAAGAGGAAAATCCCCAACTAAAATTCAAGAAAGAGATTAATACAACTACCTTTTAATAATATTAGCTTTCTTGAAATCAATATTTTTTCTCATATTACACTATACTTTGCTACATACCAGCCACTATACAAGTAATGATAATCGATACAGGGCCTGTGTATTTGCAAGGACCTTTTCAAAGGCTGGCGTAATGGACAAGTATTACCTAAATCTGGCCTGAAAAGTTAGAGTGCCAGTCTGATTTCAAACAACAGCAAACTGCTGCTGACGGCTCCAGATTGAGAGGGTTTTTTCTTAGGCTTCTTGTGGTCCTGATGACAAATAATGTGTGAGGATGGAAGTGACAGTCTTGGCCATGGTGGAGTCAGTTTGTGCCATAACAGGACTGTGTTGCAGAGGCCAGATTGTAGACCCCTGTTAAAATCCTGTGATCAAATTGGTAGAAAGTTTGGAGTGATTTCCAGCCTTGAGTAGACTTCACTTGTTTTCTGGATACAGTATTACAGAAAGACTCAGGTTGGAAGAGACCTCTGAATGCCTTCTGGTCCAACTCTTCTGCTCAGGCAGAGCCACCTACAGCAAATTTCTCAGGATCATGTCCAGACAGCTTTTGAGTATCCCACTGGGCCCAAATTGACAGCAAAAAGTGCAACTCTCACTTCAGTGTTTAAACAGGGTGGAGATGAGGTGGGTCTGGAGGCAGGGCCACAGCACATGTCTAAGCAGTTATCATATGAATTTTGTGTCCATCTGCAATTCCACCTCCAGGGTCTGTTTGTTTTTGTTGGAAACTGAGCTTCGAGAAAATGACTGGAAAACTTCAGATCCAGTAAGCTGTGTCCCCTACCTTTTCCACCAACATAGTCCCTTAATGGATAAAAACCACTTTCTGGGAACCATGGGGCTCCATATATCCTTGCAGCAGATACTATGCACACCTGATTGCAAATAGCTATATATGCGTTAAATAAAAGTTGCAGCCTGTCACTGAATCTTATATTGAGTGTTTCTATCTCCTTTCTCTCTAAGTCTGAGCTAAATTAAGCTAACGATTTCCCATGGTAAAATATTCCCATCCTGAAACTCAGAAAAGTCTCAGGAATGCTGTAAGAATTGACTGTAGGAGTAATAACAACAAAACTCCCTATTCTCCACACTGTTTTACTTTCCAATTGTTAATGTGTGAAAAATGATGGTGCAAAAGTTTTGCCAAAACAGATCTTCTTCAGAAAATGATTCTTTAAAGAAGGTGAGATTTTCATGATTATGCGAATGTTTGTGTCAAAACTGTGAGAAATTACCTTGTATAGCCTTTAAAACCACTGCATGGTAAAGTTTCGGTTTTCTGAGAAAATAATATTTCTGTTGTGTAATGCTTCTGTTTTGGATGAAAGTCTTGTCAAGCAAAATTTCTGACTTTTTATCAATTCTACTATGAAACTTTGTTAGCTACAGCAGCTAGGACAGAGACTTAAATGTCAAGGCATAAAGAGTATGAAATGAAAAATTTTTGTTCTCATTTGCAGGCATAAATTGTATGCCTGAAGATAAGAGTTATTTTGGATATTGTTAGGATATGCCAAGTGTTCCCTCTCTTTCTACATAAAATTTACTTTTAGTTATCCTACCTGCTGGAAGAGTGGTATCAGACTCATTCTATGGTGAATTTCTGTGCACAGGAAAATAACTCTTCTGTGAAGATCATTGCCTGCGTCATCATAAACTGTCATCCAAATAGGTGGAGTTGAACTTCAAAAGTTTGAATTTGTGGTTTTGGGAACCTTCTCACATTTTGCTTTACCACTGATAGAATCTTGAGAAGAGGGAGTTAAACAGTGCAACAAGGCACAGAACTGATTGTAGTGGGGTAGCTACAGCCCATCCTTCTGTGGTGTGTAATAGATAATGCTGTTTTAATAGATGAATGAAAGGTAAAGAGAAAACAATGGAGATGGGATTTGGGGCAGGGTTAGGAATCTTGATCTTAATTCATAGTTGCTTCACCTTTCTTGCTTCTTATTCCCAGTCCCAGAGTACTTCTTCCTTCCTTAGTATTGCATTAGTACTGCAAATGTATTTTTAGGGACGGGGTGTGTGTGTGATGTAATTAGTTAAGAAGATAAAACTATTTGTTTCCCAAGTGATTCTGATATACACACAATGAAAAAGACCCTGTTGGTGTTTTATGTGAGAACATGTGCTTCCTTCATACCTTGCCAAGAAAACCTAAAAAAAAAGAAATCAAGATATGTAGAGACTGTATAAACAGCAGTCTGGGAGCCAGAAATGGTAAATCTCAGGGGCTTTGTTGTTGTTTTCATTAGCATTTTTGTTCTTTTTTTTTTTTTTCTGTTTTATCATCAGCATTCCTGTGTTTTTGCCTTCACTGTTCCTACTGCAGCAGCATAGACAAGATTCCAGACTGTGAAACCACAAGGACATGACAGTCCCTTAGACTTTCTTATTTATTAACCTCTTCTAAATGTATCAAAGTAGTTTTCATTTACTGATCCTCACTGTACAGAAGACGTGCTACAAGAAGCCTACCATCCTGTGGGTGCTGGGGAAGCCCAGCTGGGGGGCTAAGTGGTGCTGTGCCATGATGTGCTGTAGGTATCTCCAGTGCCAGAAGGGAAGGTGCAGGTCTCACTTGGGTGGTCAGCACTGCTGCCTTTCCCACACTTGCTACAGGGAACAGTGAGAGGTTTAGAGCTCTACTGGGCCTCCTTCACAGCCCAAAATCCCAACTTTGCTTCACTTAGGGTAGTTCTGTGTGCAGCAAAATGTGGCTGTGAATGGCAGGAGTTAGGGACAGGATGGGTTTGACAGGGCTGGTGGCTATGGCTGAACAATTTTCGGTGCCTTTGAGAACACACACACTTAGAAAAAGTGAAGTTCTCTCTCTGTCCAGCTTAGAAAGACACTGTTCACCAAATGAACGATTAATGCTTGAAAAAAGTCTGAAAAATGGATATCCCTTTGACCTTTCTAAGGTTTGTCATTTAGTTGACATACCCATTACCTCAAAAATCAAATGTGTTTGTCTAAACATTATTCTGATGTTTGGTTTGGGCACCAAAGGTCAGACAGCTGACCACTAACTCGCTGACAGTGATCAATTCAGTCTGAAATCTTGTCACTTTCCCTGTTTATTCTGCTATCCATCTCTGCTTTGCCAGCCTCCACCGCCACTTTCTGCTGTTGAGGCGCTTTTAAACCTAACAATAATCCAATTTAGAATTGATCAATGGGAATGTGTGGTCAGTAAGCAAAATGACAAAGTCTGCATACAACCGCTGACCACAATCTGGTGGTATTTTACATAGGGCTGATTGCAAACTTAATATATGTAAACAGGTCCCAACCACAACTGTTCCAGCAAAGAGGAGGTGGTAGGGACTGAGGTTTTGCATGATCAGGGCTGACATTTGTCTCATACAACAAATCTGTGTGGCCCTATGGTTCCTTATGCTTATGCTCTGTCTGATGCAAATGCGTTTCCCACAGGTAGTGATAGTGTCCCAGATTTTGCTGCAGTGTTTTTTGAACCAAATTCTGCTCTGAAATCCAGTTTTGTTAGTAGAAGTTTGTGGCAATTATAAGGAATATCTCAGAAGAAGAAAAGCCCACCACCCCATACTGAGCAATAAGCACAAAGTAACTAGGTGAGAGAAGGAATGCTTCTAATTCTCAGTATTGATAGGCTTTTTATTAAAAAAAAAAAAAAAAAAAAAAAAAAAAAAAAAAAAAAAAGAAGAAAGATTAAGTACTATGGGATTGTTACCTTCATTTTAGTCAGGTAACACAGAATGCTAGTGTAACAAGAAGAAGGAAAAACTATTTAAAAACAACTTCTTGGTCTTGCATGGAGAACAACATAATGCCCAAATAAATTCATCCCAAGTAGATAAAAATGGTGTATAGGTAAACAACTGGGGCAAAAGTCCTCATGACTATGCACATATGACTATATGAATGACAGAAGGCTCCAGTCTGGGAAACACGACATGTAAGCCTTGATTCACAAAACACACTCACAGCAGCTCTTCAAAATGTGGTTTGAGGTTCTGCTGGGAAGGAGAAAAGGATTCTATTTCAAGTATTTGTTTTCACACATATTCAAATTGGGAGCATACCTGTGCCCAGTGCTCAATATTGAATATGTGTTTTGTCTCATCAATGAATGGAAACTTCATGGTAATGCTTTGTGCAGTCTGAGTTACATGGGGCAGCACATGCCCCCATACACTTATTTCCTCTGCTGAGATTAAGCTTTCCCTGACATGGAATGACTTTTTCTGCCTCCTAAATGCCAGTTTTCATATTTCTACTCTAATCTGCTCACTGTGTCTGTTAGTGCTTGTTTGTGAAAGAATTTCTTATTCAACTATGTATCATTCTTTTCACTTGTCTTGCAGGTTTCAAGTGTCACCTTCCTTGTGAGGGTTTGCATGTGCAGTTCCTTCTGTGCAAGTCACCTGTCCAAGCATTGAATTGCAGCCACCACACCCCTTCTATCACTGTGGACCTGTAGCAAACTGTCAAGGTGAAGAACAGGCTCTATCCACATAATTTTCAGCCATCAGCATGTCTTTTGGGATATGCTAGTTGATGTTGCTGGGACGATACCATCTTGTCAGTCAAAGAGCATGGCAAAAACACCATCAGACTACATGGGTCCTTGTTGTTTTGGTTTGGAAATGGGACAGGCTAACGGTATGATCCTTGGCTGCAGTTTCCACACTCAGGCCCCTAGGATGCAGGAGATCTGCAGCTGGATGTCGTGATATGCCCCTTCTTGTAATAAAGAGGGAAAAACTCATAATGTAGGTGAGCTTCTCTCCTGACAGATCTCCAAGGAACATGTGAGAACGTGAGCTCTCGGCAGAGCCACAAGCCCAAACAGGTCTCTGCTCCAATAGGCATGGTACCATCAATGATAGGAAAATATGGTGCCATTGATGTAGTTTTGTCTGCTGCAGTTGTTTTTTGGTGTACTATAGAGTACGTCTCCTACTTGGGCTGTATGTCCTTCTGGCATGCTCACTAGCTCTGCAAGAGACCTCAGGCTATTTCATTGACTCCAGACTTGTGCAATGCAGGTCATTCATGTTTTCAGCACCCTTGTGACTTGATGACACCAGTCTTTTGTCGGTACATTCAGAGATTTTAGGTGTCTTGCATCTATCTGATTTTGATAGGCCAATTTCTGAAGGACGGTGGGAACAGTTTGGACTCCTTTTGAGAAGGGCACCAAAATTCCCCAGGGTCTTGTGGACCCTTGAATCATTCCTTTCTTCTGAAACTGCCTTTTTATTGTGTCTCTGCTTAATCCTGCAAAATTTATTAGGCAGACTCTAGTCTCGGTGCTGCAGCCAAGTTGAGGGACAGAATTTCAGGCCTGGCATATTTCCTCTTTTTCTATTGTTTCTCCATCCTCCTTTGTCATAGTGAGGATCAAAGGGAAAATTGCCCTTTCAACAGGCATGGCAAACTAACTTCAAATAAATTGGTCCTCGAGATAATATTTTTAAATCTCTTTTATTCAGTTTTTCTTTTTGCTGAACTCATCTTTCCGTGCTATCTTCAATTCACTTGAGGGAACCATTTCATGACATCTTGCTTTGACAGACTTTTACCTCTGATAGGATAAAATAAAATTAATTTCTTTTTTGAGCTTCCTCCTAAAATTTAAGCTGCAGATACTCTGGTTGAGTATGTTGGAAAGCAAACCAGTTGAATATCACTTGGCTTGAGTATAGAAATGTAACTTCAATATTTGGGGATACGAGTTGTCTTTTACTCTGGAATCACTGTACTTCTGAATTATGTGCTATGAAATGAAGTGTTATGAATTATATGTTACATTCAAATGCTTCAAAAATAGCTCCTAAGAGGTGGATACATAACAACAAAAGACTTAGTTGGGGAATGTTACAGGATATTTTTAACAAATATTTTAATGAATTTTTAAGATACCTGTTCAATCTGAATTTGTGTGTGTATGTATGTGTACAGACATCTAAAAAAAGCGTCTTCACTTATTTTCATAGAAGCTTTCATACTTGTGGATCAGAACCACTGAAAACTCAGTTTACAGCCAGACCCACTGGAGCACAATGTCTATTGTTAGTACCACAAATGCTACTAAAATTGTTATGTAGTTCTAGTACCTTTCATACATGAGGACAACTGTCTACCTATAAAGCTGACTAGACTGCATCACAAGTAAGTAGTCAGCCAGTAAGGAAATTCTCCTTGGACAGTAGTGGAACAACTACTAACCAAATTTGCAGAGGATTATTTAAAATTAGGAAGAAAAAAAATCATGGGATGTGATTAAGAGTTCTTGTATAGAAAAATATTTACTATGTGTTGCTTCATGTAAATTCTTTATGTGCAAGATCCATTGCTAGTATAAATTTAGGAAAATTCTTGGAACACAGGGGTGCTATGCTAACAGATAATGATGCTGTGTCTCCAAGCCTATGCATTTAGCTGGCTAATAGGTTTTTTCCCCTGCACCCCCTTTTCTGCCTTCAAAAAGTTATTTTAAAATTTAATGTTTATTAATTAGGAAAGAACTCATGATTAATTGACAGCATTGCTATGCATATAGCAATATATGCATAGACTAACATTGTCAGAGATGCAGAGATCCAGAGATGGACTATGTGGAAACAATGGCTTTCCAGGTATGATTTCTTTTGCTATTAATTTTTTTCATTTTTCTGATTGGAAATTTCAGATAATGCTGCAGGATAGAACATTTAGATTCATATCAGCTATACTCATTTAAAACTATGCTCAGATCATATTTTCATGCATTCCTCCTACTCAACAGACATTGGTTTGTTGTTAAAATAATAACATATCTCAGCAGTATAATCTTCCTTTGGTAACCTGTTCAATATATATTTAGAATGTAATTAAACCATATCAGTACAGTGACAGCAAATTGATGACCTTTTAATTATTTCAGGATAGCTGAGTGCATAATCATTTCTCATACACGTTGAGAAAACAGATAATGCTTTGTGAATGAATTATAAATTTAAATATGGCAAGCTCTTTTTGTTTTTCACTTCTAAGCATATTATCTAGTTCTTGCTGTGTGCCAGAGGGATGTGAATAAAAATACACTCTGTCCCAACATTTACTTTACTAGAAAGTGTGTGTAGATGAATCTTTCAAATACTGGAAATAGTGTCAGATGATTAAGATATGTATGACCAATGAGGGCATATTTTTTTTGCCAGTTCTGGGTCTGTACTGTGGGCTGTGAACCTTTGGATAGTATGTGGTCCTTTATGACTGACCTCTCTGAGCCATCACTGATGAGGTTGTCACCTCCAGCCCAGCTGTAGCACATCAAGGCCAAGGCTGGGCAAACTGCTCACCCATTGTGTTCTGCAAGGGCATACTTCTCATCGCACATTTTTGTCCCCACTACTTGCACTCATTTTCAAGGGGGTTTGTTCATTTTAGACGTGAGGTGTTTTTTTTTTTTTTTTTTTTTTTTTTTTTTTGATAAGCCTGTTTAATAATGGATACCCAGGAGGCTCAGTTCAGATAAAAGTCCAAAATGAAAGAAATAGAGAAATAGAGGCCTGAGCATTTGGTCTTTATCATCTCAATGGATAAGGACATGGGGAGATGATGTCCATTAGTTTAGTTTTTAGACTGTTACCATTGATGCTGATCTGCACAGCTGAGCCCCAAAAGTCTTGGGAATTCAGTGGGCTCTGTACTGATATGGGAAATACTACAGTAAGAGTAAAAGAACAAATCTTTTAAACACTTTAGGGAATAACATTCCTTGAAACAGAAGTACTTCTAAAGACTTTGCTTCATCAGCCTTTGACCCAATAACCAAGTACAGAGCTGGGACTTGTACAGAACTGAAAAAAAAGACTGGATGTGGCCTTTTTTCCCTTAATGAAATTTAAGTCAGCCATCTAATCTTTAGCAGGACTTTAAAAGTCATTAATTCAAGCAAGAAGTAGGAGTACTTTGTAACAAAGCAGCTTGAGTAAGTGATCTTGATTTGTTGCTGTGTATAGGGATTTTACACTGTGTCTTAAGTAGCTTTTTGCTGTTACAGTTTATATCTGAATCAGGCTTATGATCTGCTATCATATAGAACACTTAGGTTTTGTTCTTGCTGAGTATTTTGGTTTTTCTTTCTTTCTTGGCCATTTCCATCAGTTTGAGCATTTCAACTTCATTGGTCATGTCAAAGATTTCCATTAAGGGGCCTTTATGATCATATAGACTTTTAGTTTTCTTTTACATGATGGGAAAGGGGCAATAAAGCTTACATGAAGAATGACAGCCATGCACTTTTATGCATCCAAAAACCAGGCATAGAGCAGACCCAGAGAACAAGACCAGGGTTTTCCCATATGATTCCAAAGAGCACTACAAGTGAAAGATGGCCATCTTGCTCCACTTCTCAATAAAAAAACCATTGATTTTAACTTTCTTGACTGCAAAACTAAGCATTTTAAAGATGAGCATCCTAGTTTGTACCATTAATTTGTACCAGTTAATTCACAGAGTTTCTGCTGTGAGTTAGACCATGTGATGTGCTTTTGGCCAACGCCTGTTAGCTAAAATGGCTATACAAGGAAAAAAAAAATCTTTCCTTTGTTCCAGCAACTTAGCATTTATTTTCCACCAAAGGCAGCAAGCTGCTCACCACAGCTCCTTACCCAAACCAAAGGATCTCTACTTCAAACATTATCAGCTCTGCCCTACAGTGTTACCACAATTCCTAACAGATGGTGGAATGTCTATACACTGTATTGTTTGGATTAAACTGCATGAGGACTGTATATGAGTAATATTCCACTATGACTTGGAACGAGCCAAGCTGGGAAAATTCAACAACAATGCTGAAATCCACAGTTCACACTACATATTGCAGACTGTACAGTGTGGTACACAATGTGATACACTCATCTGAACACCCCTGAAGCAGGGAAAATGACATGAAAGTATCATAACATTTTTTTTTTCCCAAAACTTCTGGATTTCCTTGCTTTTATTAATGCTTTTTGACCTGAGCTTCTGTGGTTTAATTTCCTGTAGGTATCAAGTAACAGTGAATCAAGCAAAGACCTTAACCTTTAGTCCCTTTTGCATTTAAAGCTGACTTGTCTTGACAGTGTTTAAACTGGTGTTAACTCCCCTCCTTTTCTCCCCACTCCTCACTTAATCCTTGCTCTTTGGTATTGTAGAATACCAACCCACTTCCTATACTGATCTGAGCTGCCTTTATTAATTGAGTAGCCTTTGAACACCACCACCACAGCAGACAAAGTAAGCAGTTTTCTAGCTACAGTTAAATATATTTTAGTTTTGCCCAAGTGCTCTGGGACTGCTCTGGGCAAAAGCTTGCACCACACAGAGCAGCAACTGCATTGCCTGACAGAGAGGACCTGCAGCACTGCTCTTTCAAGCTGTTTTACAGTGATTCTGTGAGAGAAACTAAGCACAACATCAGGGCCCTGCATTTGCAGCAGGTTTACTCTTCTCTGATATAGCTATGCCCCAACTGAGATACCTCAAGCTTACAGCAGCATCCCAGGGTGATCAAAGATGTCACTTCTCTGAGTTGAGGAACTAAGAAATTTCAGACTTCAGAAATCACTAAAAGATGAAATATATAATTTATGCTGCAGGAATGAAAAGAATACATGGCAGAGTTGCAAACAGCTTATTTTTTTACTGTTTTCCTCACCTTGCCTTTCCTTACTTTTCTTTCAAATACCTCCCTGTGCATCTGACTGCCTAACCTGACATCTGCGTTATACTCTAATCAATTTTTATGTTCCTTTCTTTTAAATAGAACCTCTAAATATCATAACCTATATTACATCAATTAAAAAAAAAAAAAAACAAAAAACCCCAAACCAAACCTGCTTGCTTGAATCTAAGGCAAGCACCTCAGGAAAACATATACCTGGTAAAGGCAAGGCTCAGGCAAGAGAGAAACTGGGCTGCCATGTGCCAACACCTGTGGTAACAGCACTTACTCCCTTTCACAGTCTTTGATTTAAGGGCTTTATTTGATTCAGAAAAGTTTAGCATGAGTGATTAGATACAAGGTTCTGAGGAAAATTTGTGCCCTGTAATAGGAAAGACTATTTAGGTGATAGGTTTAACATGTTTTTTAACTTGTATCTGATAAGGTCTTTGGTGAAACCTCTGTGTTCTAAGTGAAAAGCAGTTTGTTCCAAATAAGGTGATAAGAACTGTGAGGGTTAATAGACACGTACTGTGTGTGCAGTAACTTGTAGACATGCAGGGAGCCTTGTTATGAGTCTTGTTGAGTGGGTGAATGTATGATAACATTTTGTTAGCAGAATCCAAAATGCTCTGTCAGAGTTGTCTCCTGAGTCTGGGTAGCTCAGTTCTGGAATGGTTTCCTGGTGCGTAAGAGGAGTTAATGGAAGGGACCCCGTGGATGACTGGGCCTTCTTTGGCCTTCTTGCTTTATCCCTGATGCCGTGCAGGGCCATGGCAGCAAAACACCTCCAGATTAGATTGGCCCAGTCTAGTCACAGGCATGTCACCCTTACAGCTCCTTCTTCAGATCTGTGGAGCCTGAAAGGGATCCCAAAACCTGGGACCACATCAGGGCAGTACCTACCAGGATTAGTTTTCTGGGATGAGTAAATTTTGAGGAATTTGAGCTTTTTTAAGTCTATGGATTCTGAAATAGATTGGCATCTTTAGCCTATCAAAAGGCTACTCACTTTTGTTTGTGGAGTCTGCAAACCACTGTGATCGTCCCTTTCTACTAACCATGTGTATTTTTACATTTTTTTCCTCCATAAATGTGTGGAGGTTTATTATTATTATTATATATATATTACATTGAAAAAGGTATTTGAGGAGTTCTGTTTTTCTGATGGGGAGTTTATACCTTTCACATTGTTTTGTATCTCTCCCCCTCTTTCCTGCTGTCACACCCATTTTCACTTTGCTGAAGTAGCTCTGCTTTGATTTTGTTACAGGTTTATATATATGAAAATGTTAAAACTAGCAATTCTCTGAAACTCAGGGTGCTTTCACTCAAAATTCAAGGAGTGGGTAAGGTTTCACCATCCCCATCTGTAGAAGCACCTCTGCATTTGCCTTTACTGTGTTGGGCAGAGCAGTGGCAGGCGACATGCACCGAGGCAGCAGAGCCACATTACAGCGGTTCTCCTCTGGCTGGATGCTGCTTTTCCAAAGGCGTTTAGCCCACGTTTCCTGCCTGCATTTCTTCTCTTGGCCTTTTGGTGTCATTCTGTGATTAACAAGAAACGTACAGAGCCTGGCAATTGCTTCTCCCCTCTTCTTTTCAGAGCAAGACAGAGGTGGTAGCAAAAGATGATACCTGCTGAAAAGGCTTTGAGCACGACTAATCTCATAAAAGTAAAGGATATATCCTACCAAGGTCACTGAGAAGTGTATGCCCATCTCTTTCAGTCAGTAAAGTGACTTCATATTTAGTTCAGGGATGCTCAGCTGTAGATGAGATGGGGTAAAGTGTTCATCAGACTGTCCACTTTGTGCCTGTCCCTGCCTTGGATTAGCCTATGCCCTGGAGAGCATCTCTGAGGATCATGCTGGACAGATATGGTGGCACAGATGGTGACTTGGTGCAGCCTGGGTGAGGGAAGGAGGGCAGATGTGCTGCCTGTAAGTGCAGGCCTGGGCTGCAGCAGTATTGCTGAAACCTTGACAGGAAAAAAGTGCAAGACTATCCATTCAATGTACTGCTGTTAAAAAGGAGAACTCCAAAAATGAAGAATGAGATGGGCATGGGAAGACTGTGGGATTAGCTGCTGTGGGACTGCACTGTAATGCAAATCTGCAAGCAGAAAAGCATTGCTCTCTGTATCCCCAGAACCCTGGAAAGACTGTGCTCTGGTACACACTCCTGCATCTGTCTTGTAGACAGGAGGCACATGACAGGGCTGAGCACACAGGGGAATGAAAAATGTGGTAGAGTTCTACCAACAACAGATTTTTTTTATTTTTTTTACATTGCTGGCAGGTCTGGGGGGAATAGAAATTAGCTGACATGAAGTTTTCCTGGATTTTTTTTTTTTTAATAAAAAAATAGGTCGAATGGACCATTTCCTTTTATCTAAAAGAAAATATTCTAGCACTCAGAAGTGTGTGTGTACAGAGTAGTGCAGGGTTTTGCAGGATTTTACCTCATTAATTGAAGGATTTTTAAAGATTTTTTTAAGTGGTGTAAATGAATAAAGTGCATGGAGTGGGTGTGCTGGAGCAGATGTGTCATGGATGTGTGGATAGACCTGACTGGCCAGTCTCTGCAAATTTGGACTGAAGTCCACTTCGTGCCTGCAGAGAAATTGCACAACACTTTGAGTTAGGCTGCAACATCTAATAGCTGTTTCAGGATCTACAAAATTGGGAAGCACTTTGGAAATGATAATGCAATCTTGCCAGCCACTTTGAAAGGTATAATAACTTTTCTATGGAGCTATTCTGCAGAAGACAATTTAGTTTGCTATCTTCTTGAAAGTTGCTTTACCAGCTAAAGGCATGGAGGAAAGTATTGCATTGGTGATAGAGCATAAAAAAGTGCTTTTTTCTTTTTCTAACGAGCTCTCTTGAAAAAGTTGGTTTGCTTTCTTTGGGTACGAACAGATATTTATAGCCACTGGTAAGGGGTCTGCTTGAATATGAGTATTAATACCAGAAAGAGCTTAATTTTCCTTCAGATATTCATTAAATGTTTCTAGAAAAAATGGAAATATCATAAAAATTATATCTTTCTTCCTTCTTTTCCCCATCTCCCTTTAAGAATAAGTCTGTATCTAGTAATAAGAAGTATACTGATACAGTTGGATACCAGGCACTACATTCTGCAACATACCAGAATAAAAATACTGCCTTTATTTCACAGTCCTGCTGGTTTATAGTCTCCCTTTCTTAAAACTCTCACCATGGTGAAAAATACTTATGAAATTCCTTTTAGAAAAAAGGATTTAGCCTTCATTGAATCATCTAGGGAGAATTTTCCAATGTGTTGGAAAGATCTGATACTTGCACTTCCTCTGCAATAACTAAGGTGCTGAAGAACAAGGGTGTTGATTCTGATTGCAAAGCATTCTGTGACCCAAGTGCTTGAGCAGAAGGACTACCAATACAAGAAAGTCTCAACCTGCTCCAGAACGTACTTGAAGGTATTTCCAGACATAGGAGTCAGCCAGTCTTTTTTTACTTCATAATTACAGCAGTGAGGTTTGAAAATCACTGGGTTTTATCACATGTGTAAAACTGAGCATTCCTGATCTCCCCAGGCCATTTAAGGCAAGGACAAGGCTCTCATTGACTTTCACAGGTTTTGGATTGGCTTCAATCATCTTGGCTGGTTTCTTCACCCTGCAACACGCTTGTCAGGGGCTGAGCCCATAGACTCTTCTCCTCTATGCCCATACCAGGCTTGCAGAGATTGCTTGCCTTTGCAAGGTGCTGCAGGGGATAACCTGTTTCCTGGAGAAGCCAGTGGATGTGTTTTTGGAAGGAGAGCTGTGGCAGAGGGTAAGGAGAGATGTGGGTTCTGCCCAAGACTTTTTGCCTCTAGGTCTAGAAAATGCAGGCAATTCAGGATAGTGAATTAAACAGGTCTCATTATATAAAACATTTTGAATGTTTTTATCTTTTGATTTTGAGTTCTTTTCTTCATCCCTTCAGAACTCACCATGCCAATGACATGCTGGTGTCTTCCAGAAGAGATATTTTTTGTTTCTTTTTTAGCCTGTTTTTAATTGATGTTCTGTCAGACTGCAGGAAGAAAAAAAAAAGTAGTGGGTTTTTTTTTTTTAGTCCTGTACCAAGGTGCTGGCCTCTTTCCATAAACTCTATTCTTTTCAGAGACAAAAGGACATAAGTACTTTTCTGAACCAGTTCTAATCTTAAAGTATAGAGGTTAGTTTGAGGTTTCATGCTGAGGTTTGGAGTGACTCATATTATGCAAACAGGTCTACTCAATCTCTCAGAGTTACACCACCTATTTAAGGTAGAAATATGCAGGCTAGTACATAATGCATACTGCCTGCATGCTCCAAACCACAAGTTGCTCAAAAAAGCTGGAGTGGTGAATCCTGCTGGGAAAGTTCAAAATAATGAAAGAACAGCCACTTCTTGCTCGATTGCTGTCTATGACAGCTATATTTGTGATGCCAAGTCACAGGGGGAATATAAAACTAAAATATAGTTAATAAGAGCCTTCAATCAGTGTTGGTTACTCAAATGTTCTGTAAGTACCTCTATTGTGATTTCAGTGCTGTTGGTCGTATAGAAAATATATAGCCAGTTTAGAAAGACAGTAGCTATTTTGTATTCTTCTGCTCAGAATATTGCTTTATTATGACTTACAGCTTAGGACATTTCTGATAGAAATTTACTTTGTCCAAAAGTGAATTAATACATTCTTATTTTTTAGAATAGGTAGCATGAAAAAGGCTATTTTACCTTAAAAGAGACTTTTTGCTATAGTTCTAGATTTTGCAGAATGATAACAATAAAACATCAGAAAAAAACAACAGAAGAAAGCGTAGTGCTAATGGAAATAGACGTATTTTTCCACTCTCCTTAAGAAAAACAAAAGCAGCTGCCACTTTTTGTTGAATGGTATTTCTGATTGGACTGAATCTGTTCTGTGCTATTCTTTTGCTCTAATGGGGGCAAATAAAATATTCTTCTCTTTAACCCAGGGGAGCAGTTAGCCATCTCCTCTTAATTTGAGTGATCTTTAGATTTCTTATGTGAGGTTCTGAATCAGACAAAGTGCTCAGAGTCAGCTCTTATCTCTACATAGTAAATAAGGTTGAAATTTAAAAAAGGCCATTAGCAATCAATATGGCTGGGATATTTAATTTCCAGCACATGCTTGTTTTGTTTTATTGTTATATACCCTAAGAGTTCCAAGGGATTATTTCCTTATTATTACATTCGCAACATTTTTCTATGTAACCTACCCTTCTCTGCTCACAGTTTGCTATGTGACTGATCTGCTCTTGTGGTGTTGCTACCTTGTTGAAGGGCTAGAGGACAGTGGTCTTACTGGAGCAGTGACAGGCTGTGATGTCTTGTGACTAGGATGATGAGGGAATGATGAAAAAGAAGCATGGATGGACCCCTCCCTTAAGATAGGAAGTACTCCTCTTTAGCTGTCTTGGGAGTTAGAGCCAATCCACCTATGGCAGAAAAGCAGAAGCTTTTCCAAATGCATCTCCCTCAAAGCTGTTCTTCAGGATAAAAAGCAGCTGTTCAATATAATGGTTTAATAATATACTGAATTTTCTGTAACTTACTAGACAAAACACTCTTTGGGCAGACACTGGAACTACTCATCCATGTCATTTGCTTCAGGGATAAGAGTATCTTGGATCAAAACAGAGCAAATAAATCAGAATAAAAAAAAAAAAAAAAAAAAAAAAAAAGCTACAACGACAAAACTGGTCGTGACTTTGTGCTGTAAAGTTAGAGGTACAGTTTTCCTGATAGCTGTGACTAGTCTGTATCTGTAGCAATGAGAAAGTGAGTTTGCCATCACAAGACTAAAAAGCAGAGAGATACGCCACATGAACCAAAGAGTGAAAGCTGTTTCTTTTCCTAAGTACTCAGAATTGCTTGTGATATGTCTTGTAGCATCCCTTGTTAAGCAAGATTTCTATTTATCCCAGAAAAATCTGAAAGTGATCCCTCATACAGTCTTTTTGGCTTTATGCTGGTGGTCTCACTGAGATTCATAAACAGGATTTAGCATTAATGTCAACTAGCCAATGTTAAAACTTTTATTTGAGGACTAAGTATAAAAGTAGTTACAAAAATTTAGTACTTTACTTATTCTGTACTCTGCAAGAGAATATTATGAAAGCTAAACAAAATTACCCCAAACAAGTTTCAGTTCATATGCAATTTCTCTTTAAATATGTAAGTGGAATGTTTCACATAATCAGAAATAAATATTCTTGCTGTATATTGTACATTGGTGTACATAGTAGAATTTTTGATTTAATATATCAAACACTTCTAGAAGTAGTTTTCTTTTAATCAGCACAATTTTGAAAGCAAATTATGTCATACAGTCCATAGAAACAGGTTTAGCTCTGTCTGTTCCTAACACAAGAGTACCAATATTTTTCATATAGATTCTACAACATTTTTGAAGAATAAAGTTCATGCAATCTAGTGTATGAAGTGTCTGTTGTGGTCTTTTTCATTAGACTTATTATAGCTATATAGGTATAGTTTAAGTTTTCTTAAAAAAAAAGAAAAGACTAAATCAACTTGTTCATTATCACCTTTATTTGTAATACTTTGTCAAGATCTGATCATTTAAAAAGCCAGCTAAGTCTGTGGCCATGCTCTGGTGTAAGCTGGATCTAGGCACTTGCTGTCAGTTATTAATTACAACAGTTATATGTATTCTGCCATATATTTAGCTGGTAGGTAGTCAGCATGTTCTCTCAGGAATGATCCTTTAGTGTGTAAACACAAAAAAAATGAAGTGTGAAACACCTGCTCTGAGAAAAGTCTTTTTTTAAATTGATGTCACTTATTCTGACCTCCAAAGGGTGGTTCTTTTTCTATTTGTAAGCAGCAAAGATTGTAAGAGGAGTCCTAGAGCTTTGAATGAAAGACCTGAGCCTATCATAGGCAAGAACAGAATGAATGCTGCTTCTTGAAGTGATGATAGTGCTGTACATATCAAACAGTTAAAGGACAATGAAAATTTTAGTTCTGGGTTAAAGTAAGCAGTCTTTAAATATGAGCCAGGTAACAGTGGAAAAAAAAAAAAAAAAGGATAAAAAGGATTCTTAACCTAATTAATGTTGATGGACCCTAAATAGGCATAAGTATGTAATCACCCCAAACAGGGATTAAATTTGCAGTTGATAAACTACAAGAACACTTAGAAGTCAGGATTAAAATTGAACATGATCTTGATAAATAATATAAATAATCAGAAGAAAAAAAATAGATTTAATATGCTAAGGACAGAGGCAAATACAATAAAATAAAATCCTTTACACAAGCGCAAGAAGGGTATAGCTGCCTGGGCAGCACTAAGACCAAGCAGCACCTGGGCTCTTGGCGACAATCACAAAATTAATACATGGGTGACTCAGCTCCAGCCTTGCCTTGCTCCTTGAGGGAGGGTGCTGAGGTTGGGTACCACAGGTCCATCATGGGAACTGTCAGGGTCCCAGAAAACCACCTTGCATTTTGTCTGCTTTCCCAAGGACACACAGGAAACCCGTGGCAGTATGTGGGCTGCAAGCTCCTTCTCAGGTCTAAGCAAAGAGCTACTTTCAAGAGAGCAGATAAATCACCGCTTTGGCATTTGGGGATATGGACACTGATATTTTGATGGTTATGAAATATAGCTGTTTTGTTCTTTTAAATGAAACATGTTGCTGAGCTGGAATGCAGTATTAGCTTCAGTTTGGACCCTTTTCCTGAGTATAAATGTTATAAAATTCCTGGGTTAAAACATTTGCTTATATTCTTATTCTCAGCCTCTTCCATGATAAAGTGAATCTTGCTGTCCAATCTTACCTCCTCATACTTAGGAGTACAACCAAGGCCAGCTGTCAGCAACATTTCAACTACAGACGATCTTGCAAGTTTGATGTTTGAAACAGGCAAGGCAAACAAATCCATCAACACAATTAGATTCATAATTCCTTATTCTCTCCAGTCTCTGCAATTTCACAAATCAGAATTGTTAATGTTGCTGTTATTATACTACGTTTTCTTTACATAAACAAGTCCTATATTTCTGATTTACTGTTTATCTTGAAATTTTGACAGATATCAAGAATTCTGATTAATATTTCACAGCTTTCTCAATTTCACTTTATTACCAAGGTGCATTAGCATAGACACCAGTGCTGATACCTGACTTCAGCAAAGTGTTGTAATATTTTTGAAAGGAATAAGGTGATAACACCAATGGCAATGTGATAAATTTCTATTCCAAGACAAAATACCTTTTTAGGCAGAATTTTCATTGATGGAAGAACCTGCAGGGTGAGACTTCAGTGTAGAATAAATGGTAAGAACACAGCTTTCAAAAGTGGTTATAATAATCATACCTTTCAGTCTAATGCTATTTTTCAGTGGTTTGGAGGGTGTTGAAAGAGATGTACAACTTTTTAGAAGGATAAAGATGCAGCTTCATCCTGGAAACTTAGAGATATTCTCCCAAAGCCTTTGTTTGCCCTAATATTCCATAATGTTAGGCTTTTAGAGTCAATAACCCATTAGTAATCAAGAGATGTATCATTTATTAATTATGCACCATATAAATATTTAATCTTTTGGGTTGCTGAGCATATTTCTAAATCTACTTTTTAATTACATTAAAAAAATAAATCTTCAAGGCAACCATTAGAAAAGTCATTTTTCTGCACATTATGACTTCAATTACTTTGAAACAGCTGTCTATGAACTCTTTGTGATGCTACAGTACTTGGTAAAATGGCCATCTCAGCTCATCCACGCTCTTCACTCATTTGAAAGCTAATTGAATATTAGAGCAAAGGGAATGTTACAAAGAATTTCCTATGAGCACTAAAGTACTCTGGAATTAGACCTGGAAATGTGGTGCCAACTGCCTGCCACCACCCACTTGGCAGGAGGATGCTGGCCCGTGATAAACAACCATCTGCCTCTAGCCTGAGCCGAGATTTCTGTCTCAGTGCACATGGTGAAGCAGGGGTATTAAAGAGATTTTCTGTCTCTGGGGTCAGGAAGTGCATTGCACAGACTCAGATTCCTTGGCTTGAAGGAGCTGGGGGGAGTCAGGTAGTCCGGTCAGCTCCTCAGAGGCACCCAGATGCCAGACCTGCCTCAGCCCCATCACAGGCAGGGTGCGATCACTCAGAGGAGAGCCCACTCAGGAGGGCTGGGCCAGTCCTTATAGTCCTCTGAGGTGGGTGCAGAGAGTGAGCTACAATCTAGGGTCCTGAGTCCTGTGCAACATGCTTGGGAAAACAGAACTTTGCTACATAGCTTTGCATGGATGTATTATTAATAATGGTAACTACATTATGGTAGATCGGTTCCCCATCATAAGCATGTCTGGAGACAAAACATAAAGTACTTTACTTCCCAAAAGATGAAGGTGATAAGAAGTTCCACTTAGGTGCCATTTTTACCTTGACAATTCTTGAAGCTGTCAGTGGAAGTGACAGTTGCAAGCTGCTCACCAGCAGGTCTCTTATGGTTTCCTTTGACAAAATTTGAGTTTTAAAATGTAATAGAGGAAATATTTCCTACTCCCCTCTCTTTTACCTCACATCTTCTAGTTGTAAAGCGTTTGCCTGTATATGATTACTGGACTTTGATTATTTGGGTATCAATAAAGGAGAGAGTTTGTTTGAAAGCTGTAGATTTTGGAAGAAAATTTTCTATACTCATACAATAGCTTCAGAAACAGCTTCTAGAAATAAATCCCTTCAGTCACAGAAGAGTAATTCTCTATGGAGAAAATGGTGTAATTATTCTGAACACTCTGTTTACTGGAGTACCTACCTGAATAAGGAAGGACAACCACGGAAGTTAAGTTGAATTACCTGCAGGGTTGAAGTCAGTCTACATAAAGAATATACGTTAAATCCCAAATGGCATAGTCTCACTAAAAGCATAATGAACCTTAGTTCAGTGAAACTTTTTCTGCTTTATATTCCAAACCAAGAAAGAAAAGTTCTGAACACGTTTAAATTAGATGAACATACTCTTGAAATAAAAAGGTGTCTGGAGCCTGACTCATTGCATATGACTCTAGCAGCATTTAATAACGAACTGAAAATAAAACAGAAATTACAACAAAGAATCTATCATCTAATTCTCTGAAATTTTTTACATTTAAATCCTAAGCTGATAATTATTTCCTCTACTTTAAACCTAGATACTATAATTTCTTCAAAGGAGATATTACTTGCATAGAAAAGTCTTTATAAAGATATCTGAAGTGGTTGCCACCTGTGTCACTAAAAGAAAAAAAAATTCTTTCACAAACACATTCTTGTGTCATCTACATAAACAAAATTCAGAAATGAGGAGGAACTGTATGCCTGTTGCTAGCATATTATTAAAACACCTGCTTTTAAAACTATATATGTATGTAGCTTGGACCTCTCAGACGGTATAGCTTGTCAAAGCTGGATCACTCTGCAGCCCCTGAAAAGGGATGTTATTTGTGGATGCCAGGCCTCCTGGGTTCAATTCTCTTCTCCCAACCATCGATGCTCTTTATTGCTCCCAACAACTTCTCTTTCCCTCCATTTTCCCATGTGGGCCTATTAATTTATGAAGTGATGGTGAGTCACTTAATGATGCTGATGATGGGAAGAGTGTCATGGAAGTAGCCAAGCATGTTTTCCCAGGAGAGGAGATCAGAATGGGGCACAGGGGATGCTTCTGCCAGTGGACTGGGAAGACTTTGTCCCTGTGAGAGATCCTGGCAATGCAGTGCTCAGGGAGAGCAACTTCCCAGAGCCCATCAGGGAAAGCAGTTCCTTAGGATTGTTAACTTGTCTCCTGACTGGTCCTCTTTTGTCTTCGTGTTAATGCTGTGCATAGCTGAGAGAGGAAAAAAATATTAATACTATCCTCCATTAAATACCTGATAAAAATAAAAGCTGATTTTTCCATTAAGCTACGCAATAGACGGTTCCTTGAGTTTTCACAAGACATTAAAGGAATGAAGCATTATAAAAAAGACATTCTGTTACAAAAGAACACTAATCAATGCTGAGAACATTGGTCATAAATTATTCAGATTTCGTTATAAACTACTCAGGTCTTAAAAAGACCCAAACCTCAAGGCCTTGTGGTGTGCAGCACTGGCAGATTGATATCACAGTGTGACAGCCTCACCTGGGAAGTTCCAGTACAATACACTGCATCTTACAGCATCCAAATAGATACAGCACAGAAATGCTTGTTTCAGTGGATTAGAAAGAATAAATCACCGAGTGGTCTTGCCCCCGATAGAACTTGATCACTGTAACTTGTGCATTCTTTCTTCACCACACATTAATTTTTAATGAAACCATTTCAAAATAAAGTCATAATGTGAGTCATAAATCACAAAACTGTGGTAATAAACCACTCTGGTTTATATTAGCTCTGTGCAGATGATACTTAAGCATTTATACCATTAGCAGGGCATATGTGAGCATTCTCCACACAACATTTCCTCTATTACTTCCATCTTAAATTGTAGAAATGTGGGAAGCAAAGCCAGTTCAAATCAACCTCTGGGTCACCATTTATTTTCTTAATTGAATGATCATATGCTAACGAGTGAAGATTTTTAGCACTTTTCTGACAGCTGCAAAGTATTTTTCTGTGACTTACAGTTATACAAACAATGCTGCCAAGTACAGCTGAGATGGAAAACAGAAAGAGAAGGGGGGTAGGAGTGGAGAGAAAGGTACGGTTAACAGAAGTGAGGACTAGGTGAGGGTGAATATTACTGGTTTATTATCATGTAGTTTACAGGCAGATCAACTGACCCTAAAGGGCCACCACTTGTAGATCTATAAAACAGAAAATAAATATTTGATTGGTTGGTTGGTTTTGGTTTTTTTTTTGGTGGTGGTTTGTTTGTTTGTGGTTTTTGTTTGTTTCTTTGGGTTGTTTTGTTTTGATTCCTATGATTACTTTTGAGCTTTTCTTCTTTCTGTTCTCTTCCCTGTACTGTAGACCTTAACAAGACCTATAATACATAGCAATCGAGAGTAATTTGTAAGAAGACCTAGGTTCTGAATGCCAATGCCAGTGCCAACTATGTGGGGTCCCAGATGTCTGGACACCTGCAGAGAACGATCTTTCATTTCTGGACAGGCTTTTTGGACACAGATCTGTTTGCAGTACATGTAAACAGTTTGCACGTGGCCAGCAATGTAGGGCTGACCTGACGAGAGCAGGGAATTATAAAAGACTACTTTAGACTATTTCTGCTCACTGGAAACCTTTTCTGTCATGAATTGGTAAAGTACCCAAACTAGGAGAATATACCTTATGCTTTTGTCTAGTAGAAATGAAGGGTCAGTGTTGTAATAAATAAGATAACTTGTAGCCACCACCTAGCACTTTATTAATTCTCAGGTTTCAATAATTTACATGATAATTCCCTTGGCAACTCTCACAAATGTTTTCTTCTCTACTCTGAAGCATGCAAGAATCCTGGGGCCCATAACCCATGATGATCTCTTAATTGGGTAAAATGTAATTTCCAATTAAAGTTATCCTTGTGTGTTTCATGACCCTGAGTAATACAAAGTTTGCATTCATACCTGCATTCACAAGCTTCTGAGGGACTTTGGGAATGCTGAAGAATAAATTAACATGAACAATAAGCAAATATTTAATTTCTGGGTTTGGAGAGGGAGTCAGCATCAGTATCTAGAGGAAAGAACAAATTATATAGTTGAACGCAGTCTGAGGCATTACGACTGAAGTTTTTTCATAGAAGTTTTGGTTACATGCATTAATTCTGAATATAGTTATATCTTGATAAAACAATGTTTCTGATACCTTAAGAATGTGTCTAACAGCCAGATCTAGAAAACACATTAAAAGTTGAGATAAATAAGAGAAGCAACTGAGGAATTGTAGGGGTTTAAAATATTTAAATAGACTGTTTGCTCTAGTCCAGCGGAGAAAAGCTTGTTTCTGCACATGGAGAGCTCAGCCCAGAGGAGTTGTGTCTGTCAGACTGATGACTGCCCCTCTGCCTCTACTGGGTCACCTTTTCTCCTGCCAGGCCTGGCCCCACCAGGCACTGGCTCTACAGAGGTGATGTCCTCTCCAGGCAGGAACAGCAGCAAATGAATGCTATTGGACAACAGCTTCTCTCAGATGTCCCTCTCCAGTCAGCTACAGGATGTGTGCTTGCTAACTAATCACTTAGGAAAAAAAGAAGAAAAAAAAGAAACGGTCATAGTGATTTTATGACAAGCACTAAATGCAAAGATTGACAGAAAACAGGCTACTCAGTGGAGGAGTTTGGCCATAAGGCCAAACACTTCCTTTCGCGAAATGAAGACAGAGAGACAGGAAGATGTCATTGGAAGGTCTCTTAGGAAGCCATAGAAGCCATCAATCCCACCCTTCAGGTGGTATCACCTTTCATAGTATCTCCTTTGAGTGCTAAGTTTTTGTCATTCACAACTTAAAATGAAGAGTTATGTTCAAGAATCTCAGGTGCTTGGACTCAAAGCAGTCACTAGTAGTAATTACTGTAGTAATAAATAGGAAAGAAACAGACTCAACAGAGCAAAGAAGGCTAGAGCAGGAGCTGAAAATGGATTATTTTTACCTTAGGACAACAAAGTAGAAGGATGAGACTGTTGAAGTTCTTGGTTAAAACTACAGAACTTGGTGCTTCCTCCAAGCTTTTGCTGTCACTGGGCTAGGAAAGGAAAAGCCATACTTTAATTTGCTATTTTACCTCATTCACCATCCTTGAGAAGAAGGGCCAATAACATATCCATACCAGGCACTGTCAGGAACCAAGCATGGTATTCCTCTTTGCCTTCTTGTCTTGGATTTCTTGTTGCAACAGAAACTTAGTCCAAAGATAACTGTGATGTTAAGCTATAGGTTCTATTTGGTTTAGAATCAAGCATACATAGTGGTATTTTAAAGGTGTATTATAAAGTTATCAAACATTGATGATCTGGAACCATTAACAAGTTGTCATTTGCCTCAATGTAAACACTAAATTACTGATTTCAGTGCTAAGGAGTGCATACATAGTTTAGAAAATTCCAAAGCTTCTTATAATCTAGATGAACACAGTCAGATTTCTTTCAATGTGTTTTACCTGCCTCTCCCAGATTTGTTTAAAGTGTTTGACACTGTCCCACATTACTGTCCTGGTGTCTAAATTGGAAATACAAGGATTTGATGGATGGACCACTTGGTGGATAAACAATTGGCTAGATGGTCGCACTTAAAGTGTTGCAGTCGATGGTTCAATGTCCAAATGGAGAATTGGACCAGTGCTATTTAACATCTTTGTTGGTGATACAGTCAATAGGATTGAGTGCACCCTCAGCAAGTTTGTGGACCAACACTGAGCTGTGTGGTGCATTTGACACACTGGAGGGAAGGGATGTCATCCAGAGGGACCTTGGCAGACTGGAGAGGTGGGCCCATGACAACCTCATGAAACTCAACAAGGCCAAAGACAAGGTCCCACACCTGTATCAGGACAATCCCAAGCAGAAATACAGGCTGAGCAATGAGTGGATTGAGAGCATTTGTGAGGAGAAAGACTTTGGGGTGCTGGTTGATGAAAAGCTCAACAGGAGCAGCCCAGAAAGCCAACCTTATCCTGGGCTGCATCAAGAGAAGTGTGGCAAGCAGGTCAAGAAAGGTGATTCTGCTCCTCTGCTCCACTCTTGGAAGACCCCACCTGGAGTACTTCATTCAGCTCTGCAGCCCTCAATATAAAAGGGACATGGACCTGTTGGAGAGGGTCCAGAGGAGGGGCACAAGACCTGGAGCACATCTTCGATGAGGACAGGATGAGAAAACTGGGGTTGCCTGGAGATGAAAAGGCTCCAGGGATACATTATTGAAACCTTCCAGTACCTGAAGGGGGCCTACAAGAAAGCTGGGGAGGACCTTTTAATGAGGGCTTGTAGTGAAAGAACAAGGGGTAGTGGCTTTAAACTGGAAGAAGATAGATTTATATTAGAAATTAAGGAGTTTTTTACTCTGAAAGTGGTGGGACACTGGAACAGGTTGCCTAGGGAGGTTGTAGATGCCCCAGTACTGGATGTGTTCAAGACCAGATTGGATGGGGCTTTGAGCAACCTGGTCTAGTGAAAGGTGCCCCTGCTCATGGCAGAGGGGTTGCAACTAGATGATCTTTAAGGTCCTTTCCAACCCAAATCATTCTATGATTCTCTTAAAACTGTTTTAAGCACTACCTAATATGTAGCAGAAAACAATTTTAGTGAATACATCCCAGAACTGCTACAATTTTTGCAGGAGGTTCTTTAAAAAAATATATTTTCTCAAGATAACAATTTTGAAGATGACTGCAGGAAGGAAATATATTAGCAATTAAATTAGCATGTTTTAGCACAACAAGCAATAAACTGCTTAACACTGAGCTCCTGTGAATTAAAAGCCAGAACAGCATTGGACAAAAGTCAAGGTTATGCTGACACATTTATTTCTCAGTAAATGAAGACTGTTTAGTTTTAATGCATTTGTGGTTAGCAATAGTTTCAAAAGATCAATGTAAATTCATTTTGAACTAGTAAATAATGTCTTAATGAGACTTCTGACAGCATGCTTTCACACCTTATGGTTTCTTACCTTTAAAAATGCCCAAAGGTGAACCTATTTTTCCTGGCATTTTACAATAAACAAATCACATCATGCAGTATTTTATGACTTCTGTCTGAAGTGTATTTGGGGTAACTGCAGTTTGCTTTTAACAACTACAGAACTGCAGTCATTCAGTCCACAGTGTGTTACTGTGCTTCTCCTACAAGGGCTTAACTCTGACTCAGGGTTAAAAAAATAAAGAAGTTAAATGATCCTTTTTTTTTTTTTTTTTAACTCTGTCACATGAAGTAGCTTATATGAATCAAGGTGTGGGATTTTACTATAAGCCTCTGATGGTATTATGCTGTAAACAATCTGCCACACAGAAACTTGCTGGTGTTTGTAAAAGCACTTCCCCATTTTCTAACTAGAAACCCAACTCTATTGCCATGTAGGTCTGTCTGAGTCCTTCTACTGGTATTTAATAGGTGTAGAATCAGATGCCATCATGGTAGGTAGGCATCAGAATCCATCACGGAAGGTAGGCAGGCATAAGAATTTTAAAACATGAGTCTGAGATGGTATCATTATTCATAGGGCTAAGGCCACGAGGATGTGGTGCAGATTGTCCCGAAAGAGTTGTCAGACCACTCTTTCTAACACAACGTTGCTGGATATGCAGAATTTGTCTTGCAGGAGGGCATGTATTTTTCAAAAGTGTGGCTTCACATCAACCTGTTTGTTAAGCCAGATGATTTAGGTTGCAACTCAGCAGCCTTCCCAGTGGTACCAGTGACTTCCACAGGACTGTTCACACGACTGACAGTATGCATCTGCTTTCTGACAGGGTGTTAGTTTAAGCCAGAACTATAGGTCTGATGGAAAAACAGGAAACATAAACCTTTCATAAATTTTAAGAAAGTTCTAAAAATAACTCCAAAGTTTGCATATAATAGAGTTTCAAAGTGTGACACCTTGCAATTTGCCAGGTCTATAAGGCAGTACTCTAGCACTCAGATATATAGAAATATTCCCCTTACTAATGTTATCCATCTCCCTTATTCTCACTCTAATAATGTGGGAAGAATAATAAATGGGATCTTAAAACTGTCATGTCTTTGTGACTGCTATCCATCCCTGACCTTGAAGGAACATAATTCAGAGGAAAGGTTTGTTAAATCTTGGCAGGAAATAAGTATTTCTTTGGCTTTCGTCTTTTGGTGAAGCAAGTTGCTGTTTCATGAACCAGTCCTCAAAAAAAAGCGCATGTCCTCAAACCTACTTCACTGTTAGCTACTTTGCTGGTTCCTCATGGGGAGGCAGGCTGGGGAGGTGAAACTGAGTTCTCTCCAAAGCACCTGCCCTCACTGGGCTACAGATGTACTCTGAGGGCTTAGTTAATGCTTCCTGAACAAGGATGTCAAGATGTCATTACACACATTTTTTCATAGAATTATAGAATGCTCTGGGTTGGAAAGGACCTTTAAAAGTTATGTAGTCCAAACCCCCATAGTGAGCAGGGACATCTTCAACTAGATCAGGTTGCTCAGAGCCCTGTCCAGCCTGACCATTTCCAAGGATGGGACATCAACCACCTCTCTGGGCAATCTGTTCACCACCCTCATTTAAAAATCATTAATCCTTATATCTAACCTAAATCTATCCTCTTTTAGTTTAAAACCATTGTCCCATGTCCTATTACAACAGGCCTTGATAAAAACATTGTCTCCATCTTTCTGATAAGCCCCTTTTAATTATTGAAAGGCCACAATAAGGTCTCCCTGGAGCCTTCTCCAGGCTGAAGAACCCCATCTCTCTCATTATGGCCTCATAAGAGAGGTGCTCCAGCTCTCTGATTATCTTCATGCCCCTCTTCTGGACCTGCTCCAACAGGTCCATGTCTTTCTTGTTCTGAGGACTCCAGAGCTGGACACAGTACTCCAGGTTAGGTGTTATGACAGTGGAGCAGAGTGGCAGAATCACCTTTCTCAGTCTGCTGGCCACAGTTCTTTTGATGCAGCCCAGGATACGTTTGGGCCTTCTGGGTTGTAAATGCACATTGCTAGCTCATGTCTTGCTTTTAATCCACCATTACCCCCAAGTCCTTCTCCACAGGGCTGCTCTCAATCCAAAATCCAATTTTATTTTATTTTTTTTTTTAATAAGATTTTTATTTGGATAATTTTCTTTGTTGTCTTTAATGGATTTGTGATTAGGCCATTGTCTCTTTAGCTAATCCATTCCAACGAAGGCTGATGCTTATTAGAAGAGTGACCCAGTGGTAAGGTAGTGAAGGATACAAACTCTACATCTTAAGCTAGCAATCTCCTGTGATTACTCATATCTGATATTTGATTTACTTCCTTGTTTTTGAAATGTAGTAATTTTGAATTAATTCCAAAGTAGTGATTCCAATCAGCTGTATTTTAGAGGACATCTTGAACAACTTTGGTAAAGGCTGCGAATGTGACTGAAGATCTTCAGCATAAAATAGATGGGTGTCAGTGAGGCTCCCCTAATTCACAGGTCTCCTAGCTGAACTCGCTTTTTGAACTATGGCTTGAGACATGGCCTACCTTTTGTAGAAAAGAATGAACTGGGAAGAAGTTAATAATGCATATGTAATTTTAATTTAGTGTAAAAGCAAGTAGAAAGACTTTATAGATACAACTGTGTGAAATACACAGGGAATCAAAGCCTGAGACCAATCCTTCAAGCATGGCACCATCAAAATTGGAAAGGAATGAATCAACCTAATCAACCTAGCAGGGAGAATTAAAATAGAGTCAATAAAACTTTACAAGGAACTTCTCCAAAAGTGTAAAGAGGAGAAAGTCTTGAAAAGTGATCAAATATATCCTGTGCCAGTAATTGCACTTAAAGAAAACAATTATCCTTCTCAAAGCTAAAAAGTCTAAGTACCACCAGGGTGTTACAATAATAATAATGCATAGCAATTCCAGCAGTCTTGCAGGAGATGAAAACTTAAACAGGGGAAGTGATGTGGAAATGCTGGGTTATTTACCTAGATTCATTTTGTTTGAGGGATTTTCTCCATTTGACCCTTAGCAACCTTTGTATGAAGAGAAGAATTAAGCTGTGTTTAAGTTCCTTTTCATAAATCCTTTTTTTTTTTTTCCTCAGTGAAAAATTCACAACTTCTTCATAAAAAAATCATTCTTGAGAAAGAGTGTAAACATGCCTCTTGTGGTCTCAGAAATTTTTTTGTTCACTAACCCAATTTTACATCTTACATGAGATTGTTCAAACATGTAACCAAAACTACACAGCAATCTAAGTCATGGACAAACAGTAAAAAATGCTAAAAGAGGTATTTGTCTATTGACTGGTTTAAATAAGTACATAAAAGAGCTCAAGAACTGGCCACACATTAACACATCAAAAACATCTGGTAGTACACAATGGAAAGCTGTTGTTCAGAGGGAGGATGAGCTGCTAAAAGTTTCAAACTGATTTTCATTATGTCCTTTCTGTTGTTTTCAGTGTGACCAGCTGCATTCAGTTTGATGTCGTGATGATGAGATCTGTTTCTTTCTCCAACTTGACATATCGTTGGAGCCCTTATGCAGTTGTGTTTTTTTTTGTTGTTGTTGTTTGCTTGGTTGGGTTTTTTTGTTTGATTGGTTGTTTTGGGGTTTTTTTTATTGGAAAGGATGTAGACAGGTGATCAAATGCTCAGCTCCACAGGCAGGGGTGCAGGCAGGCACTTTGAGAGGAAAATGTTTGTGAGGCAGCAAAGGGGCAGAGGTCTTTTAGCGTGCTCTTTGGGGTTTATGCTATGTGGTCCACCTTGCCTGCATACAAAACAAAACACTTGAATTAGACTGTTCCAAATGCTTCTGAGACAAGTCCTACTTTATGTGGACTTTGGTGGGCTTGGGACCTGGGTCTTTGTCCCCCTTAGTTCTGCAAAGCAGCTTTTGGTTTTAGTTGGTTCTGTATATTTTACCTGCATCTCTGGAGGCATGAACTTGATCCAAGAGGTCATGCATTTTTAACAGCTTTATGATACTCCACCTCTAACCTTGACTTGTAAGGATGTAGGATTGTGAACCTGCCCCTGACTGTATAACTGGACCATAGAGTTAACAAGACACCAGTGAATTTGCTAATGAACTTGCCTAGAAGGTACAGGAAAGGGTCAGTTCTGCACTTTCCCTGAGACAAATTGAACCATAAATTTTACAAGTTTTTGTTGACATTAATTGGGTTACACTTGTATAAGAAATTCTTCTTTCTTGCTCATTTGTCTTGCGAGTTGTTTGCAGTGCCAAATATTTCTGCCATGCCAGTCACTCAGCCATGTGATTTCCAGGCTTAACAATTTCTCTGAGACACCACAGACTCAAACCTCACTGTAGTTTATTGCTCAATAAAAACCAAAAACTTCAGATATTTCACCAGACTGCTGTTCTCCGAGGGTCAAAGTAAAACTCCCATTTAAATAAAATTTTCTCCCAGCCTCCTCCCTTTTTATTAGTCCTTTATTCACATCTCAAAACCACTGGGCCTTAAACAAAAGGCTCTTTTCAGAACAGTCACTTCTGTTCAAGATTAAGTGGGGTGATTTATTACATTTATGTAGTGTTAGGCAGTGATCATTCAGATGTTAAATTAATGGACGTTTCCTCACCAGTTCCTTGCCAGTTCCTGTGGTACTGTTAATGTACCATTTGATCCAGAATACATGAAATAATCCCCTCACTAGGTCTGAAGAAAGAGTTGTCCTTTGTCACTGTTGTTAATCCCCAGTAGTGTAAGTTGCCATGCTCATAGAGAGACTTAAGGGAGTTTTGCCTTCAAAGTCTATCAAAGGCAGAGGTGCTTGTGCTGTGCTCTGGGGAAACCTTGGCAGTCCTAGGAGCCAGTCTGGTGCAGAGGCATACAAACCTGTGAGAAACCTTAGGAAACCAGGGTAGAAAGGCTGAAGGCACAAATTTTGGGGTTGAGTGTTCCACTGCTGCACATTGGCAAATTACTGTTCCAACTAATGCCATGTGGGATCTGCAGACTCATTCTTTAAGGTGTTTGAAAGGTGCTTGGTGCAGGAAGAGAAATGCTGTAGGAGAGGATGGCTACCTCAGTCACTGGAGAGATCAAGACATTTTCAGAAATAAATGTCTGCTGGGAAGAATACAGAAAGAATAGTGAGAATAATTTTAGCTGCAGCTCTTGTGAGTGAGATCCTTCATTATGTAAAGCCACAAACAGGAGGTTTCCTCGGCTTGTGTAAGGACAGCACAAAGTCACTTCTCCCATGTAGCAAAAGCATGGGAATCCTCAAAGATGCACACTGCAAGTAATTGATTACTACCTATAGGAGAAAAGTAACACACAGAAGAGCTACTTTTTGTTCTGTTGTTTTATTTGTCTTGGTATAAGCTGCTTTGTTAAGGCCAAATTCTCCAGTCCAATGTGCCAGACTCGTAAATGTGTTTGCTCTTAACTGGAAAAGCATTGATATTCCGGCATCCTTAAAAAATGTGGCTTTCCAAATGTCTGTGATCTCTGTGCTTGTCAAGGCAGACATCCAAGCAGAACAGCTAGGTCTGAGAAAAGATGACTGAGTGATTTACCATCATGTAGGATCTCTCTGTATAAGATTTCAGCTCAAAAGGGCGAGTTTAACAGTAAGTTGCGATGACACAATGATGTGCCTTGGAGAGATGTCAAAGGTAGTCCTTAACTAGCTGGTTATGGTCCTGAAAAGTGCACACTTAGCCTGACGTAGGTTTCTGCTGGGACTGATGTAGCCTGGGGGAGGCTTATGGTGTACCAGTCCTGGCAGGGTGCAGCCCTAATGTGGTTACTGCTACCTGAGCCACCTCTGTGTGACAGCAGGCTGTGTGATGAGGGCTTTGCAGCTCATAGCCTTGTAATTTTTTTGAGCCATTCATTCATCAAGGCCATTTAATAGAAATTGACTTTTAGGCATTTCCTCAGTCTCTTCTTATTGAGCAGATTCAGTTTTGTTCCATGGAGCACGTGTGTTTGCAATGCAGCTGAAGCACAGGAGCTGCTATCCAGGGATAAGTCACATGGACAGAAATACATGGTTAAATACGCAGAATTAGTCTGGTTTCCTGACTAGCGAGGCAATGCAGTTAGGCGTGTGCTCCAATTTAAATATGCGGTTAAGTCCTATTCATGCCAATGAAATCTAAGCATGTGCTTAAAGTTGAGCAGTTTGTTGAATTGTGGCAAAACTGTGCGACCTTTGTAGAATTAATTAATCTATCTGAGCTACTTTTTATGTATTTGACCTAAAGAGAACTGTACAGCTTCTGTGTGATTTTTAAACATATCTTTCAGTTAAATCAAGGATCCAGACACAAATAGTTGTACACATTATATGGATTTATGACATTCCCTGGAGGATTCTGGGTCAATAAAGCAATGAATGGATTACAAAGAGGCCTCTAAAGTGTTTGCTGGAATTTGCAAGGAATGAATGAATTACTGTTTGTTCTATGACTGGAAAACATCTTTCTATAGATGCTGAAGATCAGGCTGACTGACAGACATAGAGGGCTTTTGCTGTGGTTTTTGAACAACTGTTTTTATTGTGTTCAGGCCACAAGTCAAAAAATAAAAGGAAAGCAAAATGTCATAGTAGTATACTGTTAAAATAGAATGGAAAATAATACAGGTTCAATGCAAATGATTATTTTTTTGCTCAGTATGGTTATTTTCCCTGCAGTAACTCACAGGCTTCTAACTGGACCAGTGCACCATTGTTACACAGACACTTTGTAGAAGAAGCTTATACCACATGTAAACCTTATCTAAATGTCTGGTTTACCCAGATTTAATTCAAAATTAAGCTTGAGATTTCTAACCAACTGAAGAATTATTGCTGACCTCTATGCAAAGCAGGATGGTTCGTCTCAAGCTGGCATAGAAATGTTGTGTGTAGATACAAATAAAGACAAGACATAACAAGTGAAAGTTAAAAAAGTGAATAGTAAAGTTGTTGTGAATGATGAGAAGCCAAAGGAAGAAACCTCAGGTCTGTCCTACTCTTTCAACAATGATGAAGGCTAGGTTTCCTTACTATACACATGGGCTCCAGAGCACCTGACAGTCAGTTGCCCTCTGTCCTTGCCATGCTGTTCAACTGGGCAGAAGAGATCTGGCATTGCTTGTCTAAAAGGCCAGTAAGTTTTCTCAGCTATTTTGATTTCAGGATGGGGGACCTCAAGTGGCAGGAGAGCCATGCTGCTTCCTCCCTCCTTGCCAGGCCAGTGGTGAGGAGACTGCTGTCTCCCCCACATGGCCTCATCCCCTCTCCTGCCAGAGGCAATGGGGATGCTCTTTGCTGTTGCCTGGCTTGGCCATCAAGAGACATGCAAGGCTGAAGAGTGGTCAATGAGAGAGCGAGGTTAGTCCTCTGGGAAGATTTTTTTTTTTTTTTCTGAAGTATAGTTCATGCAACCAAAAAAGAAAGAGCATCTAGATTTGATCCCTGCGTTGTATTCAGCTCCTGGTCCTGGAAGCAAACAGAGGCTCCTTGCTGTGATTTGACTGCTTGGCTTTTACTCCTTTTAAATTCTAAATTCCATCCCTAATTTATGTAGGAAAGATTTCAGTGCTGTATGGTGCTTGCTAAACACAGACAGCAGCCTTAGTTACCCTGCAGCTGTCAAAAAGCAGAAGTCTGTTGAGCAGTGATCATATTCAGCAACCACAAGATGTATTCAGGGAATTAGTACTGTCAGTGTTTGATATTAACACTTGATGGCATAACTGTAATAATTAATACATAATGATAATGCAAGGGCTAATGAAATCAGTAATGCAATTACTATTAACAATTTGCAAGCCTACCTAATCACTTGCACAGCACCTACTGAGTTGTGTTGCAGGGTTTTAAAGCATGTGTCTTCCCATTCTACAGGGAGACACAACTTCTGTTGACTTTGAAGGATTGAGGGTAGGATTGTCCGAGAAGGGAAAAAGGTAGTTCAGAATAACAACAATAACTAATATAGGGAAAGAATTGGATTATCTGTATTTCTGATTTTTATCAATTTATCCTCAGCAATGACAGCAAATATATGTTCTAGATCACTTAACTGAATGGAAAACATGCAACAAGACAGCCAAATTAAACGAAAATAGAGGCTCTCTACCTTGAGTTCAAATAAAGCACAGACAGAAGGCGGCAATGGAAAGTCCATTAAATTTTAATTTGCTAGTCATTAAAGCATGCCATTCATTTGTAATATTACATAGCAAGGAAGTCCAAGTACAGAAGTGTACGGCTTACTGTTCTTAATGGTCTTCTTGTAAATTTCTGTCTGTGATTATGATCAGTTCTTTCTTATCGTCCATGAAATTTATGAACCAATTTATTACATCAGCTGAGTGGAAATACCAGATAATGTAATGCAATAAAAAGTAGATACTGATTTTAAGAAATCAGTGTGTCCTCCATGGTCTCCTGTGAGAAGAACTAGAAGAGAGCACCTAATTACTTCAGCAACATTAAAAACAACTGCGACATAATGGTGTATGGAACAATTTAATCAAAATGGACACACAACACTTTTGTAATTATATGAAAAGGTCATGGAAATCATCAATTTAGACGAATATGATGTGAAGAATATGACTTAAAACTTCCAGTAAAGCTATCTCCTGGAGATTATTTGAACCACAAAAAAAGTGGTTTGTATTTCCAGTTTAATAGCTGAGGGCACAATGCCATACTGTGTGTTTTGGCTTGTGAGATCTCAAAGCAGAACTTTCTTAATTGGAACTGCTCAGATACACAGCATGTAGGTTCATTTCAAGTAACATACCTGCTGCTGGAAAATATAACTGCCTACGATTTAATTATATAGAAGCTATACTCTGGCTTTTTGATTGACCCTGTGAATTCCTCCACAGAGCTGAAACACCAATTCATCTGTTTTAGCAGAGGCAGAGGAAAAATGAACTGCTTTCAATTTCCTTTTTAGTATACAGTAATGGGTAATTTCCAGCTTCAGGGAAAAAAAAACCAAAACAAAACACAAACAAAATAAAACCACCCCAACCTATACCTGGGTGTAACCTAGTTTTACCAGGTAATATAATCTGTTTTCCTTGCTGCAATTGAACAAAGATTGACCTCGACATCTTGATTTTGGGCAAGACAATGGAGCAGGAAGAAAATCTGCTCCTGGAAAGTGGTAGATGTTTTGAAGTGAAAGGCAAAATACACATTTATGTGACTATTAGGGTAGGGCCAATTAAGGCATAGACACAGGGGATACTTTTACATGGCATAAAAAGTACTGTGCTTGTACCAAAGCCTGACATTGCCTGGGCAGCGAAGAAAGAAAATAACAGTGTTCTAATTTGCCCATGCTATTATGGTGTTTCTCCAATGAGCTGAGGATCCCATGAGGATGGCCTCATTAATGCAGCTATTTTGCTTCTGGTAGCTGTTTGGAACTAGTGCTGTTATCTTTGCACAGGCTTTTCTTGTGCCCTGCTTGGGTGTGTGTGCACTTCATTGACACATCCCTAATAGCCAAGAAAGATGTGGTTACTTTATAACCTGATCTTTGCAAGCAGACTCTCCAGCCCGCTAGGACTGCCAAGGAGCATTTACAAACCTGTTGGAGATTGACCAGTCCATGCTCTGCTTTGCACAGGTGCTTTTCAGCCCACCAGCTCCTGCCTATGTCATAGGAGTTGCTGAGCAGGTACTAAAGGATGTCCCTGCTTCTAACTCTAAATATAGCGTGGAGATCTTGTGATGTTTCTGGAGGTCTGTGGCAATGGGTTCTTACTACATGTGTGGTAAAAGAAACCCCAGGGCCACTCACATATTTAGCCCAGAGGCAGGTTCCTAGGGTCAGGCATGGTGCCTCACTGTGCTGTGTCAGGGAGCTTGTCTTTTGGTATGCAGTCCCCATAGTGAGGTATCTGAGGTTAATTCAGAACCAAAATGAGGTGACATAAGAGTGAGACAACAACCCTTTTCACATACCTGCGTAAAGTGGATACTTTATCTATGTTTAGCTAGAAAAGAGTTGCTTTAAAGCTTGGTTATTTCTTTGACTCATGTCGCTGAATCCAAAACAGCTGAAGGATCTTGGTGCACCTCTGGCTTTAGAAGAGGAAAGTGTCATACACGGATCAGCTTTTCTTTGGGCTGTGAGAAACAGGATTTGGAAAATACTGGAAGAAATCACTTTAATAATCTATAATTTTAATTACAAAGAGAAAGGGGGGAAGTTAAAGTATAGAAAGGAGATGAAAAATCCTACGGATTCAGTTTCATCTTATAGTCTAATAACAAATTTTTTTTTTGTCCTTTATTATATTGACTTGAATTTGTTAGATATTTGTTAGGCTCTGCCTATGCTAAGAGCTTTGATAAGTTTGAGAACTTTAAGTCAGTTATACCTTTTGAAAGAACAGATTTTTAAAATTTGAAATAGGAACATATTTGTCAGTATGTTTTTATTATTGGGCATTTATTTTTTTCAAAGCACATGATATAAACAAGTGACTCTATTTGTCCAGGCATGTAAGAGATAAGAGAATCAAGCTTTATTTCTCATTTTAAGAGGCAATTGTCAGTGGATTTATGAAAACTCTGAATTATATAAACCAAATTCACTGCAGTACAGATAAAACTTGACCAGGTCATGTAAAACAATGATCTAAAGTGACAATTTGTTGTAGAGTAGGTGATTAGGTCATTTCAGTAAACAGGAAAATATAATAATTGTCCAGTTTTCAAATGGCTAAACCTAACATGAAATAACATTCACCCTCATTCTTACTAACAGACCAAACCAGAATGCTTCCAAATCCATAATAAGGCAACTAAATGAACTGCCCTAGTCACCCAGCAGCTTCTCCCCTGCTACATTTTAGAGAGGATAAATCATTTGTGGCAGTCTCTTTGGTGCCTGTGAAGGGCTCAACATTTTCTGTTGAACAGCCACTTGTGATCACACTTCCACTCACTCTTAGGGCTGTGCCTATGCCACTATATTCAACAAGCAGCAATCCATGTCCCAAAGGACTGGCAGAGTTTGACCAATGTGCAGCCTGAGACTTTTTGGGACCCTGTGTTGCTACTGGACACCTCTGAGCCTTACAGCTTGATGGGGCAGTAGCTCAGGACCTTCAGATCAGTACCGGGCATGATCATAGGGGAAGACTGCAAAACCATCAAAACTGTAGGTTTTGCACTGGTATGTGTTGTCATAATTGACTTGTGTGTCTTTGGACTAGCATGGAGGTCAGCCAATAGAATTCATGCTGTGCCTCATCTCCACAGGGTTCAGAGCCTACAGGAACGAAGGGCAAGGTCAGCTGTTATGGAACAGGAGCAGGAACAGTGGTCAGAGCAGGGAGGGAGTGCCTGTGCTGGCCCAGGAGGGCACTGGGATCCCAGGTAGACTGATGTGTTCAGGTATACTTGCTGCCACCACTACCATGTGTCATGGCTGTAGCTGGTGCCCCTGAACTGAGGGACAAGAGGAACAGCATTGCTACCAGGTCTGTGTGTCCTGTGCTATCACCATCCTTACCTGTGAGTTGTGAGGTTCCTGAGACATTGAAGCTGGATGGGCTTCCTAACCATGGATCCAGATGAAGCCATCAAGGACAGACAATGCTAAGGATTCATCTAAGGCTAACTGGCAGAATATAAGAACATTGTAGCCATTGTGTACCACACTGCAGCACCAGCTCCACCAAGGCCTTTAGTCTTATGCAATAGCTGTAAAAAAAAAAAAAAAAAAAAATCACAGTTACTACTCTCTGCACTTACATAGCTTTTGTTTTTCCTCTTTCCCTCAGCCTGTCATCTCTCCTTCTCTCCTTCCTGTAAGCAGGAAATATCTGCTTATATTCACATGTCCTGTAATGAAAAATATATTTAAATGTCTCCCTCTCACCATCTGTGTGAGTCTAGTCACTCACTGGGATAATTCAGTCCCATTGCTGTTTGATTTACAGGCTCTTCTCTCCTGTCAGACTCTTATCTGGTGTTTTCTGGGCTTTCAAGGCTACCTTCCCTCCAACACCAACATCTGTTGCGATGTTTTGAGGGGCCCTGATCCTTGGAGCACCTTTTGGAAAAGAGATCCAGACAGTTCTGTAACACTGCCAAAGGCAAATGAACACAGTAATGTCGGCTGTTCTTGACCACCCATGGTGTGCCTGGGAAGGTCAGGGCTCTCTCACCTGGCTGGGGTGGGCAGGGTCATTTCTAGATGTGGTGCAGCATTCTCAGTCCCATCCCAGAGGTGTGGCAGCAGAAAGATGCACCTGACAGGTTGCAAGCTCTGCACTATGGCATATTTGCTGCCATCACGCATTGCACTGCCAGCAGGCAGGGACAGGAACAGAGGTGTTGATATGGCTGATAAGGAAATAATCTTTTGACGCTGTGGCTTTATCTGCTGTGTTTATCACATGAGCTTGGCAGCTTGAGAGGTTCCAGCTGCCTGTTTCCTGTGGCTGTGCAAGTTGTTAAGCACATAGTTCAGCTTCCTCCCATATATGGTTCTTCTTCCCTCAGCACCACTAAGGAGATATGATTCAGTGGTGTACCTGTGCTATTGCTGTCTACCTGTGCTGTTGCCCCTGCCCCCAGATAAAACTGTGAAGAAGGCAGATGCCCAGAGGACAGTCCCTCAACATGTCTACACCCTGCATGTTCCAGCCACTGGCACTCCTTTGGGATCACGTGGTCTTGGGGTCCTTCTGGCTGCAAGGTAGCTACCTTGCAGCCTGGAGTTTTAGGTTGCAATTGGCAAAGCACAGCTTCTTCACCAGAGCCACACATCTGGTTCAGCTTGTTACAGTACCCTCCAATACACCAAGCCACACTGTCATGTCTCTTGGCATCCTGTGCCTCTCTGTAATCAGATTTTGGTTTCTAAAATTTGTCTTGGCATCTGTTTGCTGCTGATATGGTCTCAGCAGAAGGCCTCCATGCCACCTCAGGACAAGCTCTCCACCAGTGACTGCTCCTATCTCTGCTTCTTTCCCCCCAGCCTACTCCCCCCAAATAGTGATGAAGGATTTCTCTGCATCCTCTTGCATCTCACTGGTGTGATTTAACCATCTTTCTATGATTTTTTCTGTCTTCTACTGCTGGAAGGATGAATTTGGCCTACACAGATAAAAGGGATTTTTGAAGCCCCTGGAAAAGGTGTTTAGGTAACAAGACTGTGAGGGTGTGCACTGTCACCTGGTGTGTGAGGTAAGGATGTGGGGGATACAAAGCCTTCTGGGACAGAGTTGTGTACAGGGCAGACCAAGTCAGTCCTGTCAATATGGCCCTACCAACTATGAAAAATAGTTTCTGGAAATAATTGTAACCATGCCTAAGTGTTATTTATACCTAGTAGGGCAGCTCCAGCACATAGCCTAGGAGTACCTGCGCAGTGCAGAAAGTCAGAATGCCACTGCTCTATCTGGGGATGTGTCCCTAACCTTATTTAGCAGCATAAACATATACTCTAGCTGTATATATACTAGCAAACAAGATGCAGCACACAGGTTCAAGTGCTAGCCTGTGATTTGTTTCTATTTATTAACAACTAGCAAACTCCCTGGTCAGGTTTGGGCTGGTGTCAACTAACACTTCCCTAGAGGAAGATTTGGAGATGGTACATGCTGGCGTTTCTTTTCAGTCCAGATGTAATCACCCTTGATGGGTGTGGAGAGCATGGAGGAGGAGCAGATTTCACCGTATGGATGTAGTGTATGGTTCTTCCTAGCCTGTGGGCCAGGAAGCAACCCTCAGCTCCATTTTATTTATTAGTAAAAACCTATCCAGACAGGATCATCCCCTTACTTTGAATGTACTTGGCAAATAAGTAGCTGGTAATCTGCTTGCATGACTGAAAGCAATTTTTCTCCTCAAACAAACAAACAAAAAACCTCTGAAGTTAAAAGAACAATATTAAGGTTGCAAAGTCAAGCCCTCAGAAATTAGCAATTGCCTGTGATGAGGATGCTTGTGCAACTATTATTTGTAACCTTTATGTGCTTGCCTTATGACAGTCTTCAGTCACTGCATGCTATTTTTGCCACTGAGCTTCTGTTTCCTTCAGTGCATAGGATGGGCTGCACACAAATAATACATTTAGTTCTGTTCTCTGCCTAATGTGTGATTCCAGGCTTTACTTGTGTCACAGTTTAGGGTTAGGGCGGCCCCTTAGACCTATAACAGATGCTGTCTTTTAACCCCCCTTCCTCCCCCAAGGGGAAGAGAAAATAAGGGAGAGAGACTTGGTGATTAGAAAAGGAAACTAGAACAGCTTGAAGGAAAATAAATAATAATAATAAAAATAGAATATGTACAAATATATACAAAACCAGTATCAAACACAACCCCTCTGATGGTAATTACATCAACATCACCACTGATGCTGTGGAGCAGGCAGCAGGGGGTCCCAGACTGGTCCCTGCAGCAGACGGGAACTGTGTTTAGGAGCTGGATTCTGGTACTGGATTCAGGAACACACAGATTGGGATCAAAGGCACAATGGACAGAGTCCTCCTCGAATGTTCCATGGAAGGAACTGAAAGAGGACCTGAGCCAAGCCAAGCAAAGCTGGCAAAGCTGTCCAAGAGGGGAGAAGAGCCCAGGAAAAAGCCTATAGACCCTTTGGAACCCTCTGCTTTATACTGAATATGATGTATATGGGCTGGAATACCTCGTTGGTCAGTTTGGGGTCACCTGCCCTGTCCACTCCTTCCTGCAGGTGCAGCCTTTCACTTTCATGCATACCCCCCAATGTGGTACACAAGATCCAGCAGTGACCTTGGTCTGCACACCAATCCTTGGTAGTAACTCTAAACATGGGGTGTTATCACTGCCAGCAGCAGACACCATCCATGAAAACAGGCTGCTGACTTCAGCCAGTGCAGTTAGTTAGAAGTACTGAACTGAAAAGTAAAATCACTGAACAGAATTAGTTCTGTTCTCCCTCAAACCAGGACAACTTGTTACATAATGTTCAAAGCATGCTCTGAAGATATGGCTATCAGTTTCCTCATTTCTTTTCCTGTGGTAGACATCAGTAGCCTGTGCATGGACTCCACAAACAGGAATTGTTTTTAACTCCTAGTGCCCTGAAAGGAGATGGTATTTGGTTTATAATTGTTCAGCTTGTTTTACAATTAGTTTACAATTGCAGAATGTCTAGTAGTTTGGAAGTTCCATTTCTAAGAGTCTGAAAATTTTCGTTTTTTTTTTCTTAACAGTAACACCAACATCTGAGAACAGACACCATTTGACTTTTATTGAAGTTATGGGTTTCAACATTTTGGCAAGTCAGACCGTGAGGCCTTAGTTTGGTATGTACAAAATGACGAATGCATGACTTCTTGTGATAAATCCTCAGACCTGACATCATGCAGGCCCACTGTGGCAGAGGCAAGAGCAGAATTTAGCTTCCCCAAGTCATCACTCAGGCTTTTCTGTTCTGACAGTCCCCTGGCTCATTGGCTTCATCCTTTCTAACCTCTATAGCACATAAAACAGACGTACTTCAGACTTCATGCTATTTTACCGTGCTGTCTTGGTTCTTGCTCAGAGCTGGTCTCCTCCATTCATTCAGCAAAGTACAGTTGCTGTGCAAAAGATCACAGAATGAACATGCCAGATCTTTCTGGACCCTAACCTAAACCCAAACCTAGGTGTTCCTTTTTATGTAAGGAGCTGGGTAGGAAGCCATCCTCCCCACCTATTGGTATTGAGCAACCTGGACTTCTAATCCAATTTCAAACCCAGACTCTCTTGCTCAGACCTATACATCTCTTACATAATCAAATATAAATATTCTTAATTACAGCAGCCCCCATTTTAATAATGCTTGAATTTGCAATATTAATGTTATTCCTGGAAGGGAAGAAAATAAAATGGGTAATTCTTAGTCTTTGAGGATAGAGGGGGGAAGAAGGAAGATGTCTGTGACTGGGGTCTTACTGCTACCTCTGTGGTCTGAGAGCAGAACTAAAGTGTCTGGATCCGACAAAGAGATCTCCTTCACGGGAGCTAATGCAGTGGATGTTAGCAATACCAGGCAACAACCTCTGATGGAACCAGCAGCTGAGAAGGACAAAGAGAAACCTGCCTCACTGAGGCACTCATAGGTGTTAATGAACAGCAAGAAAGTGTCTAAGGCTCTTTCAGGCCTTTGAGAGAAGTGGGGTCTAGTGAGCCCTGAACATGCTTTCCTCAATCACCTTTCCTGACCTGTCCCCTCTACCCTTGGATTTTCAAAGTTGCTGCTTATCTGCCCCAAATACAATCAAAGCTAGTACAACTGCTCCAGGAATACAACTGGGCAAACCTGGGGCCTTTAGAAAATACTGTCCTCTGCATACAAAGAACAAGCATAGGGAGGTCTAGGAAGTCTCTTTTCCCTTCAGTCCTTGGTAAACATTTTTTCACTAATTCTAAAAATATAAATGTTTTAGACAGCTACCTAAGCAATCCAGACTCAACAAATACCTTTATTACATGAAAATAAAAAAAAAACTTCTTGCATGTGGTTTGCTTTCAGCTACTGTTATCTTTTTAATAGACACTGAGCTAAGCAAGAAAAGCATATTAAAAAAAAAAGCACATTTATGTTAGACTTCTTGCATAACACAGGCCAGGAGTTTTCTTTTCTCCAGTGACCTTAGAAGTCCCTATGCTCTATTAATTGTTGGTTTGTTGTATGTGTTCACTGAAGGGGGAAGCACATGACTGAAAATAAATTTTCTGCATTACGTAGTTGCCACATAAGAAAGGAAAATAACGCTTCAGATTTAAATCATATAGTTAACACAGACTGATGACCAGACTACCTCTCCCACAATTAGGTATTAAAAGGTGTGCATGATATCTCATTTGAAGGTCAAATCAGATGCCAGAAGGTCAGGTGCTGCTCCTGAACACTGCCTGTCCCACTCCAGCTGTGCCTGGTGGCAACTGCTGGAATTTGTTTCTAAGCATTACAGAGCTCTTGGACAGCCTGCCCTAAAGCAACTGTGGCCAGACAAAGGCAATATCTTTTCACATGGAGCAGAATCCCAAGCCCTGTGAACTTAGCTCCCTCTGTTTGGCATTACTGATCTGTTAGTCTAAATATGGTACATGGCAGTTTGATGGAAATCATTTCCAGTAAGAGAGGATGTTTCCTCAGCAGTTTTCAAGCTGGCTCTGACTCAGGCATTCTCATGGGAGCCCATTTAACTGGTCATTAGGGAGACAGCAAAAAGGCATTGAGGAATTTCGTAACAAAGATGTGCATCCTGTATGAAAGACCTCCTGAGAATCCTCCTGGCCATTGGCTTTGTGCATGCTTGAGAGATTTTATTAATGCTGCTGAAAAAGTACTGCTGAAACTAATCTATTATTTGTGCATAATTTTAAAGATGCTGTATTGTACTTGTTCCAGCAATGTGATGAACCACTGTGCTTGTAAAATGCTGTGCTCAAACAAACCATAATTAAATGTTCAAAGTCGATTAACACCCTATATTGCAACACACTAATCGATGGTGGAAGAGTTGCAGTTACTAAATGAATAACGGGAAGAAACATTCAGAATTTGCTAAGCAAAGTCTTCTCATAAACTAGGACTAGAGTAAATACATCAAGGAGACAGTCTATCTAAGAAAGGTTGTGAACTGCCCTTAAAAAAGCTGTAAGAGGCAAAATAAGTATTCCTTCATAACACACACTCTCTCATTTATGCCGTTTTATGCATATGTGTTTCAAGGCTAATCTTTAATCCCTTGAAGTCCCTGAATAAGCACATTTCTTTAGGTTTCATGGCTGGACCCTCTGACTTTATGAGGATTACTAATATGTTTAAAACTGAGTCACATCTTAAGAGTTTTGTTGAACTGAATCTAGTAGCTGGCAGAAGTTGGGTGTCACAGAGGGGCAGAGTTTTAGTTTCCATTTCAAGACATCCAGAGTGTGGCTGCCCCGACACCAAAACGCCCCAGCATGGAGGCAGCAGGTGAAGCAACAGACCTTCTGTTAAGGCACTTATATAGGGTTGGGATGCCTCAAAGACAGTTGTCCTCTCTACATGTCTGAGGCAATTCAAAGAAACAGGGGCCTGTTGGACAAACAACCCATAAGGAGATCTCTTCCGGACCCTGACACATGCAGACAAAATGTAAAAGCCCTCCCTTATTGACCTTGCTTTGTAAGGTTCAGGCTTTAGACAGGAGTTTTCTTCATTTGGAGACACATTGATTCTTATCAGTAAGACTAAGACTGTTTGTTGAATGTTTACTGCCAAGCCTGACTGAATCACAACCATTTTCTGCTTGCTTGAATAAACAAGAACTATCATGAGAGAAATCATGTTGCTTAAGTGTTGGATCAAATACCTATGGGATTGCAGATTTGGTTCCTGTGCATGCTGGCCTGGTGCTACATGCAGGAGCAGTGACACTGGGACAAAAAGGCCTAGAAAAGGAGGAGAAAGGCATAGGGAAAAAACACCCGTAGGACAGAGAGAGAAACAAGTTTGGGTAGATGTGCAATAAATTCTGAAAAAAAAAGTTTTAGTTTTCAGGTGCTCTGCACTGAAAAGTGGGACATACCATGGCTAATCAACTCCTACGCTTACTCGTTAAGGGTCTCAGAGAGAGGGAGGCATTGATCTTACAGGTGAAGTTCCAGAAAACTTTACATCAGGCTAAAATGACAGTTTTCTCTACCCTCAAAATTCCCTTTCCTTGGATAGCTGTATGTTCCCTACAGGTGTCTGCTGCAATACCTCATCACTCTGATGATACTCTCTGTAGCTCGTGCTATTATAACTCCAAATGCTCTTGTTATTCATATGAAACTATCTCATGTCCTTCTCCTTCATGCTAAGCTCTTGACCTCAATAACTTCTTGTGGCCAGGAGATCCTTACCCTAACAACATGCATGATAAATCCTTTTAAGCTGATCTAACTGGCTAAGCCTTTATTTTAAGCTATTAAGTCCACTTCAGCCTTACTGGTGTGTAGCTTTTTAGGCAATCTTATCCTGTGTAACTCAGCCAAGGTATCCCTGTAGCTGAATTTAATATATAAAGATTTAGCAAAACAATCTTGCTGGTACTTGTTTTGAAAAAAAATTCCTGCAATGAGAGGCATGAGTTACACATAATTATTGACCCTGCAGTGTAAATACTGGTGATAGGAAGCTTTTAAAATGTACATTATTAAACTGGTAGAGTGTTTATTGCTATATAGACATCAGTGGTTTAGCAATTAAATGCATATTTATGAACTCTTCTAAATAGACATTATTAATCAAAAAAAATCAGTTTTAAGATAATTAAAAACTAAAACAACAAAACACCCTTTTCAGATCCAGGACAGTAAGTTGCCTCTGAGCTGTTATAATCTTTAAGTTTAAACTATATAAATATACCACACATAACAGCTTCTTATAGGGCCTGTTCCAAGAACCTTAAGTGAATGTAAAGTCTTTCCAGTGACTTCAAACAGCTTTGAAAAGACACTTAATCTCCTGCTGGCATTACCTACTCACCATTAACTGCTCTGGCATGTCCATGCTACTCTTCTGGCACTAGCGGAGGAAGGAAGGAGATGAGGAGTGCGATGCCAAGAACAATTGTGTACTTTATTTAAAAGCGTTATCCTGATGGCACTCAGCGCCTTTCTCATCAAGTTTTTGCTGTTGGTAAGTGATGATATGCTGTGTGAATGATGGGGAAAAGTCAATTTTCAAGTATTCTGTCAGAGCTGACTCTAGGCAGAAACGGGACCTGGTCTGCACAATGCATGCTCTAGGTCCCAGGTGGGAGATGTAGTGGCCCCATGCTGCAGCAGGAACAAGTCTGGGGAAGGCCTGCAGAGCATAGGGCTTGATGAGATATAGGTTCAAAATGTGGGCTGGACTACAGGGAAACAAAGACTCAGGGGAGATAGGCTGGATTGTGTTGGTAGGTAGGAAGACTCTATGGGACTAAGGAGAAAGGAGAGATATTTGTTCCCTGCTGGTATTGTGCAATGCTAGTATCTCACTTGTTTGTCTTAAGCCTGATGATCCATCAAAAGTATGAAACTAAACTCACCAATGGTGTCCCCAGTGGACATTTCATCTGCAGCCATAGGGAGTTAACATGACTTCCCAAATCATCCTTGCAGAAGTTGCATATTGTGCAACCCTCTACATGAACTGGTCACTAAGGGTGGAGTTACCAGAATGCATTTTAGATATGGGTCTAGACTGAGACAGAAAGTGACAGGCTGGAATTCAAGTTAATTTAAAAAATGTCACCCCTTTCAAGTTTCTTTCCTTACCCCTCAGCTCTCATGTTTGTACTGCTACAGCTATTTAGACATGTCAGGCAGGTTAGGAAGAGACAGAGATACACATGCAGAGAAATGAGGGAATGCTGACAACTTGAAGAGTGAAAGTAACTGGCTTGAAGTAAAATAAGAGGTGGTGTTCTGTTTGGGTTCAGGATTTGAGTAACCTTTTCTGAAATCATAGTCTGATTTTCAGCCAGGTAAGTTCAGCCGAAAATCAGAAGAGCACTGCTTAGTCCAGCCACTAAGCCTTCATGGGGCTTGCCTGGCCACCTGCAATTCATTGTCCGCTCTTCTGATGATATACCAGAAAACAACCTGGACAAAAAGACCAACTATTTATTTCCAAATGAATGATGGGACCTGACTTCTGATGAGCTCCTGTCACCTCTGGAAGGGTCTGAGTGTCTCTAGGTGTTGACCCTCAGCTCAGCTGCCTCTGGTGTCAGAGGAGGATGCTTAGAGCCTAGGATGGAGGGAAGGAAGAGAGAAAAGCCTTGAAATAGTTGTGATTTTTGGCTCCAAGCCAAGGAAGTTTGGCTACCTCTGGAAGAAGGGAAGTTTGAATAAATTATCCAAGTTGTTGTAGAGATTATTACTCCCTCTGGGTCTTCTCTGAGGAAGGTGATGATGGGAGGGCACGGGAAAGGAAGCTGATTAAGTCTAATAGAGAAGGCCTGTGCTCAATGTTGGGCCAACATGACAAAACTGTCCCATGAGAAGTGTGTCCAGTGGAGGCACCAAGTGGTGTTTTGTTTTTGTTGACTCTGCATCTGTGGTCTTCAAATATGGCTGGAGATATTGCCAGGGTATGGAAGAAGGGAGCTGAAGGTTTCTGTGCCTTTTTGTCAGATTTTCATCCTGTTGCCATTGAAGGATTTCCTGGTGACAGGGTCAGAGTGGCTCTGAAGAGTCAGAGAAAGGGGCAGAGCTCAAGGTCTAGATGTAATCCTGATGTCTCCTGCAAGACTCTCTCAATCACATTGAATGGGAAAAGCTCTATATGCCTATGTACTGTTGCACAAAACTTCTGCACAGAACCTGGAAAATCAGTTCTCTGACATGCAAGCTGCCCCAGCCATCTCACTGAGGACCAAACGTAGATATTCAGTGCAGCTGATAATTAAAATACCCCAAATGCCAATGCTTCTCTTGCTCATGTGGGAAAAAGAACAGTGTGCCTGCTGAGTGGTCTCTCTGAATTTCTCCTCAGTCCCAGGAGGGGGAGGCATGTGAGAGGGGATGCCAGGTGCCTGCTCCCCAGCCCTGGAGAGGGGACCAGATGGGGAAGCTGTGGGGCTGGGGAACAGGCTGCCCCCTGCTAGACGTGTGCGCGGGCCTCTGTGTGCAGCTTCTCATCTAGGTGAGTCACAGGAGCAGGGCTCGCTGTGTGGGCATAGCTTCAGCAGTGTATCATTGCTTCCCCCCTCTCAGTCCCTGGGTGGGTTCTGCATGGAGAGCCCAGATGAAGGAATTTCTTTCTTTGCACAGTGGGTGTTAATCAACATTTTGGGAAATGCAATTACAGGTTCACAAGCTGTGGAAACCTCTGCGTTTCCCACACTTGGTCAGTATGGTCATCATCCATGGCTCAGCTCTTTCATTAGCTGCCAGGGACACTTAACCTCTCACAGTATCTGCATGAAACTGGGAATGTTTTCTGAATGACTAAGGTGCCAGCCCTGGAGGCAGACATGTAAGTTTTGCAACAGCCAGTGTTAGGATTTTCCTAAGAGAATTGGGAATGCAGTTTTACTGGGAGCCAAACTCTACTAGCTGTTTTTTTTTTTTTTTTAAAAATAAACCCTGCCTTTTTGTTACTAGCTTTCCAGCTGAGCATGTTAGACTCCTGGCACTGCTGCTGTACTCTGCTGCATTACTCAGCTTTTGTGCTGCCAAACTGAAATGTCAATGCAAGTAACTGTCAGCCTCCCAGGAGGTGAAATGTAGAGTACCATTCCCCCCTCCCTAGGTAAGCAGTTTCAGGATACAGCTCGGTCAGTTACGAGAAAGGTTATAGGGTATGTTGCCTTAGGTAGAGAGGGGATGAGCTTGCCAAAATGCAATGCCCTTCCCAGTCCTGAATTCCCAAGAACACCCTGAATGATGTGGAAAAATAAGGTTTTCCCATTATATGCACTTTCCTGAGTTGTTCTGCTAAAGTATATTCCCATTGCTATTTTTCCACATTCCTAAATGTCTATGTCCTGACTGCTATATCCAGTGAAAACCTTCATTATTAGAAGCCATAATTCACCTACCAGCTCTCAGAGGTCACCATTCATTAGACATTTATTCCCTGACCTTAAGGCCTTGCCTGTACAGAAAGACTGTACTTCTCTAACCTCATTCGTATAATTAGAGTGAACCAATCTCTACCTTTCCCCCACTCCTTGGTGTGGATGCAATCACGCAGCTATAAAGATGTGTATACAAATCTAGGTAATGCTTACAGACAAAGCAAAGTGTGTTTTACCACAACAAGGCATCTTCATTTTGGTATAACTGCATCCCCACCAAGCCTTGTGCTGCTCTAATTAGGGTTAATTTTGTACAGAAGTGGATGCCAGGAGCACACTGAAATGCTGATATGTGGTGGAAGATGCATACACAGATCTATTGTCTATATCTTACCTATGTACTGATGTGGGTCTCCCACCTGTAGAGTCAAAGACCTAGCACTGTGAGAGGAGGTCATATTGTCAACCAAAATAATTGTACACATACAGAAACTGTGTTTAGACAAGGTGTACAGAGAAACACAACTTATTTGCTATCATTTCCTACCCTTTGGAGGATGGACTGTCCTACTGTAAGGCAAACCTGACAACAGCCAGAAGCATAAGGTCCATGAGATGACATATAAGGTTTGGTCTAAGAGATTAAATACTGAAATTACTCACCTTTTAAATAGAGAGTTCAAGAGAACAAACTCCTATGAATTAATGCTTTATGGTCTGAAGTGTTTTTACTGTTTCAGCTCATTTTGAAGGATTCATAAGAAAATGTCCCCTGTATCTGGAAAGAAACCTTACACTGACCTCACCCAAGAAATCTGGATACCTTCTCCCTCTTTTAAAGCAGCAAATAAAGATGAATCTAAATGAAGTGGCCAGCAAAACTTCAAGCCAAGTCAGTTACAACATAACTGCAACCACAAGCCAATTAGATCTGCCCTGGGGGTTTAATACAGTGTGCTAGACAATGCCAGTATCTGAAAGTCTGTAGTGCCTTCTAGTCCATGAAAAAAAAACAATTAACTGAAAACAAGGTAAATAGTAAACATGTTATGCAATACATTTTAGAGCATGTAGTATTCATGCCTTTTCTCCAGGGCACCTCAATTCCAGGATGAGACAAGACTTTATGCAAACCCCACTGACAGTAAAGCACTTTTTTAAAGGAACGAGGATGTTTGGCAGAGTTACAATACTCAAAGATTCCTTGGCCATGAATGTCTGTACCCTGCCTTACTGCCTCAGATGCTGATGTTGAGGTGTGAACCAGTTGCCCCTACAAGTTCAAGCAGACATGGGTCTGCTCTGCCAGATTATTTATCAACTGGGAATGTCCCATATTGCCCATTACATATAGGCTGGCAAGGCCTAGTATCATCAGGATGCACTTTGCTTTGCCTTCACTTTCTCAGTCCTGATGTGCTCCTACACAGGGAAGATAGGCTGAGTAAATTTAGCATTGGCCAAGCATTATAGCTGGATGCTAATGATTGGACTAAGGAACTTCAGTTCTACTCTGGTGGTACAAAGGGATTTCAGTGGAGACTAATGATCTCTCTAGTAATAGTAACTTTTAGAAAATTTTCAAGATTTCCAATAGCAGTTTTAAAACCTAGTCTGTGTTAATAGCTGTAATTTCTTTGCCTTTGTGTTTAAATATGCTGTGGATGTGCAGCCAGAAAGCATACCCTGTCTTTTGTCACGCATCCTCAGTTCCCCATGCTCTGCAGTGAAGTTGGTCAATGCAATTTTTAGACAAGATCAGCTGAAGTTACCATCCATTTTGCTTCTACAGTCTACAGTCAGGGATAAGAATTGGCTTTCTCTTCCCACACGCCTTCACAATCCGTGGGCAACACCTTACTTTCAGTATAGTCAAGGGACTTCTGCCATTGACTTCAGTGGAACCCAGAATTCAACAACATGTTTGGAAGTTCTCATATTTTACAAGCAATCAGTCAAAACTGAGATAAAACAGACAACATGTGAAATACTATCATTCCAGGCACATCATCCCCACATCAGTCAAACTTCACTACTGTAAAAATACACTGCAAGAAGAACTCCCCAGGCAGCCTGTACTCTGATAGTGCCTGCACAGGACCAAAACTGGGACATCAATGGCAGCACGCAGCAGTGCCAAGCTTTGGCGGAAGGGAAGCAGGCCTGGGTGAGGCTGGGGTTGGAGGGGATCTGGGGTAAGAGGGAGGGCTGTGCCACACACATTCATTTGTGTTACCTTCATAAGTGTACAACCTGCTTTGTTACTAGATTTCAGGATTTTGCTTTTGGCAGCTAACCTCTGGTTATAGAAGTGATATCTTACACGGTGCAGTGAGCAACACCTAATCATTTTCTCTCACGCAGGGAACTTAATGATTGTTTAATGTGTCTGGAGCAATGATGTCCCATGTTTGGCTTGCAGGTCTCTAAGGCTATCCAGGAAGTTTAACCATGCAATACTCAACAGCTGAGCTTTCCATTTAATTAATTTTGGCATTCTTTTTATATTCCCATCTCTTTTAATTTCCAAGAGTTCTTTGGAAATTAAACAGCATCTAGTTTTGCAGTTTAAAGCAGAAACCCACATTCATTATTTCACATCAAATATTTTCTCATGAATGAATGAAGAGGGGAAACATACTTGGGACTCAGATGAAGAGAAGAGAGATACCATGGCTTCCACTTGATAGAGAAAGATCTTGCCCTATGGAATTGTGGGTTTCTGCACCAAAAAACACTCTGAGCAGCAGCTCACTCCTTTCTGTGTGGTAGAAAAGGCCCAGCAGCTCTCTTTTGTACATTGTCAGGAGAAAAAAAGGGAGAGAAAGTAGTAGAAGTAGTGGAAGTGGTGGCCCTGTAGTTTTCCAGTGAGGGGCAGCTGTGGGCCCAGGCAAGGTAGGACTGCTTTGGGATGCTTTGACTTTTCTGCAAGTGAGTCCATTAGTCAAATGTGTTATTGGCGGTGCTTGTTATTCTCATTTTGAAATTTCACATTGAGTTTCAAAGATAACATAATGCATAAAAATGCTTTTAATGATCAATCTAGAAAGGAGGGGGAACTGCTGTTCAGGAGATCAGAGTGGATAATGCAAATGCTCTCAGTGCCTGGGGATGTAGACAAATTAGGGAGAGACCAGAGGAGAGCTACAAGAACAATAAGAAATTAAAAAAAACCCCACGGTCTGTTAGGAAAGATTAAAGGAAGTAGGGGGCTTAGTCAAGGACAAAGGTTGGGGAAGGCTATATAAAGTCTTTGAATATTTAAAGGCTGTTATAGGATAGCAATCAATTTTCTTCACATCCACATAGGGAAGTAAAAAAAAAATCTTCTCAACCTGAGGCAAACATAAGGTATCTTACTTATTGGTGTTGGTGGTTGTTTGACAATTTATTTATTTATTTATTTTGAAAAGAAAGAAAATAAAATCAGTGCTGGAGCAGATTAGGAAAATTGTGGAATCCCTTCCCAAAATGTTACCAAGACTCAGCTAGACAATCTTCTTCCAGAGATGCCTTGTAACACTTAACCTTACCTCCGTATAGGGATTTGTACTAGATGAACTTAAGCTGCATAAATATTTATGAGAAACAAGTGATCACGTCTCCATCATGTTCTAATAACGTGCTCTGTGCAGTGCGACTCAGGAACGCAGCATAGCTGAAAATAGGCCCTTGTCTATGGACATCTGGACCAAAAAATAATGGTCTGATGGAGGTTTTAGGGTCTGCTAATGCAACTTTCTTGAACACCCTTCTGTGACAGTTACTGAGATCCTTGCTGAATGAGTTGCTGACTAGAGAAGTCTGCACACAGGTCTGAGGATATCTAAGGTGCACTGTTCTCAGGTTTTTCCCTGTTCTGGGAAAATAAATGATTTTTTTTTCCTTCTTAATGACAGCCAGGTGAGCCTCCTTCTCTCCAGACTTCTTGTCCTTTGTCAGGCTGTCTGTTTTGTATCCTTGTATATAATCAAAGCAACACTCACATCATCCTTTTTGAATCAGTGGAGCTGGAGAGAGTCTATGGAAAGGATATGCATAATTAGTGATTTAGTAAACATGAAGCAAGATGGAAAGAACTGGTGTCTTCAGTGGGGTGGGGAAATAACAAGTTCTGAGTATAAAAGTTGTCCCAAAGGATCATGGCACCGTAGGCTGTTCTCCTTGTCCTCTAGGAGGAGGGCCAAGTGAGGAGCAATAAGTTCTTTTCTCCACCCTGGTAGATTCTCTATGGATGCTGCCCCTTTCTGCTTCCCACTTGATTCTTCAGGCCTCACCGCAGAAACAAGCCACTGTTGCCCTGAGCCCACAGAAGACCATGTTGCCTTAGAGTCTCCAGAGCTGGCAGTGCTTGGCCCAGCATGGGGGCTGAGGAAGCCCTCCCTTGTGACTACCAGAGCATGCTATCAAGGGGTTGTGGGAGCTGCCAGAGGACATGATATGAGGGAAGCTCACTCCACTTTGTTGGCAATGAAATATCTTTTCTCTGAATAAAAATGTCCTTGAGAAATAAAGTAATTTATAGTTAATAGTTGGAAGGTTTTCTGAGAATTTAGCAAGGGCAAAAAGCTCTGGAGTCTTATGGTCTGGGATATAATAGAGGAGGATGGTTTCCATGAATACTCGGGGGTATTATCTTGTGCTGCACATTTTTTTTTCTGAGCCTGGTTTCTTCCTACAATATGCAGCATGTGCTGTACAGCAGCAAGACAAGACAAAGCTAACCACGTAGGTCATGACTCTGAGCATGTGGGAAGCCACCCTCCAAATATAAAAGTTAAGGTAAATATCTGGTGTTGATAAACACATTGTGCATATTTAAGGCCACCACTGTTCCTTGGATGCCCTTTGTTAGTGTAAATAAGCTTCATCTTGGTTTGTGGCAAACCTCAAATATTTGACTTCAGTCTCAGCATGGTTGAGCAGACAGTATACAGTTATTCATCTGTTCCTGTGCATGGTTTTTAACACTGTAACTTATCATATTAAATCATTCTTGACAAAGAAACCCTAAGCTTTTCCAAAGAAAACACTAATAGATGGTTAGAGGATCTTCCTTTTGCCCAGTCTGAAGTTGCTCTACTAATCATCCAAGTGCCGACCATTCTCCTACTCCAAGGAAACTGTTAATGCTTTCTCTCTGTTACATCAGTTTTACTAGCTTCAGTGAAAATTAGGAGGCTATAACCCTACCAATACCATGCGTGGGCCTTTGCCTAGGCTAAGGCAGGTAGGGGCTGTGCAAAGGTGAAGGTTCCTGGGGCACTTGTGACATGGTTTAGGGTCAGGGTGGACCCACAGACCTATAACAGATGCTCTCTGTTGATGCCCCTCCCTCCCCAAAGGGGAAGAGAAGGGGAATAAGGGGGAGAGACTCAGCCATTAGAAAAGGAAACTAGAACAGCTTGAAGGAAAATAAAAATAGTAATTTAAAAAATTGAATATATACAAATATACAGAAAACCGTTATCGAACACAATCCCCCTGATGGCAATTACATCACTGTCACCACTGATTCTGTGGAGCAGGCACTGGGGGAGTCCCAGACTGGGCCCCACAGCAGATGGGAGCTGTTCTCAGGAGCTGGATTCTGGTACCAGATTCAGGAACACACCGATTGGGATCAAAGGCAGAAAGGACAGAGTCCTCCTTGGATGCTCCGAGGAAGGAACTGAAAGAGGACCTGAGCCAAGCAAAGCTGGCAAAGTGGTTCAAGGACATAGAAGAGCCACAGACCCTCCAGATCCTTCAGCTTTATACCAGATATGAGGTATACGGGCTGGAATACCTCGTTGGTCAGTTTAGGGTCACCCTGCAGGTGCTGCCTTTCCTTTCTGCACCCCCCAATGTGGTACACAAGATCCAGCAGTGGCCTTGGTCTGCACACCAATCCTTGGTAGTAACTCTAAACATGGGGTGTTATCACTGCCAGCAGCAGACACTGCCTGTGAAAACAGGATGCTGACTTCAGACAGCGCTGTTAGAAGAACTGAGCTGAGAAGTAAAATCACTGAACAGAATTATTTCTGTCCTCACTCAAACCAGGGTGGAGGGGATGCAGCCTGAGTCCACATCTCTGCAACACGCTGCACTGCCTCCTGAAGCAAGTGCTGTGTGTGTTTTGAACAACACCATCTGACTTTTGGGAGAACAGGAAACAGTCGCAGTTATGTGGAGAACTACACCTTTGGAAAGCAATGACCAGATCCAGATGGATCCCAAATTCCTTGGCTCTGAATGCCCTGGATTGTGCAAAGTGGGTGGCTACATTGCTGGAAAAGCACTAAATAGTTCAGCACAGGGGGTTCTTTGTCTCCTTCACTCATAGCTATTAGCATGAAGAAAGCAGAAGTTACAATACAGTTTCACCCTGGTCACTCCAGCTTTAGAGTGCTGCTTGGGCAACTCTGGCTCAATGTGCCTGCTTCAAAGCAGTGTGCCTGGTTAAGGGGACAGTGGTACAGAACTGACTATGTTTAAATGGGAAAGTAGTATAGAATAATATTTAGTGCTTTCGGCAGCCACATCCATGCTCCAAGGGACAAGAACAGCTTCATTCCCAAAGAGGCTTTGGGACTTAGCTGACATTGTGCCTGTATAAACCCCAAATTGAGATCATCCATCTCCTGTCTGCTATCTGAATTTGGAAATAAATGATGCTTGCCAGAATGTTCCTGAGGTGATGAAGATCTTTCACACAGCTGTAGGCTGTGCATACAGCCACTCTAGTTGTGATGGCTCCATCAGGCTTTAGCTTGGAGCCATCACATCAAGGATGGCTGTCTGCACATCCTTATAAAAAAAAAAAGCATGTTACTCTTTGCTTCACTTCTCCTTCCCATCAGTACCCACACAAAACCCAGGCAAGTGGTAATTACATCCTACTCAACAGCCTGGTGAGTAGTGCCTCGGTTCTTCTGCCTGGTTGAGGCCAGGCATTGTCTCTTGGGCAATGTGCCAGCCTCAACTGTAAGGTACTTGGGGGTGAAAGCTTCCTCTCTGAAAGCTCTTCCATTTGGCAGAAAATGTTTAAACATGTATTGTGTTTCAGAAAAAGTGAGAGTGACCAAGTACCCTGATGATTAGGATTTCCAGCAGAATGATTCAAATTAAATCTTCATTTCAGTGAGCACAATGACTCAGAGGACACTGTTTTAAAAGGGGCAGCAGCTGTCCCGGTAACAAAAAACTACACCCTTCTGCTGGACAGGCAGTTGCCAGTTTTGTGATCTTCTATCACACATTTAAGTTACTGTTTTTGGTAACATGTTCATAACAAAGCAGAACTCTCCCATTCACTATGCAAAAATTCTGCTTATCCTTGTTCAAAGCCATGCAGGCATACCTTTCTGTCAGTCTGATCTATGCTACATTTTTAATTCCCTATTTTTTCTCTTCCCCAGCCCCTTTCATCTGTCTCTCCCCACTAGCAGTGACCAAAGTGGAATTTGTAAATCCGGGAGATTTGCCTTGTCTGTGGGCTGTGGAGTGGTGGGGTGTGGGCAGTGGGGGCTCTTCCTGTCCGCATTTGGCTGGGGCAGGTTGTTTCCAGGCTCCAGTTTCTTCCCACCCACGCAAATGGGACACACAGTGCCTGCTGGATTCCCAGAACGAGCCTGGCCAGGAAAATGTAGAAGCCTTGGCTATGGCTCTGAGTTTTGGCAAAGGCCTCTCCCAGGAGCAGGGCTGGCAATGGCAGAGTGGTGTGGCAAGGAAGCTGGCTACAAATGCAGGCAAACAGCTGGTACAAGGAAAGCATCTGTATTTTTTAAAAGAAAGAAAGAAAGGAAAAGACAAACAAGCTCCTCTTTCAGCTAGCTGAGGTTAAAATGCCAGGTCTGGCTCCTTCTCAGCTCTTCAAGCCCTTTACTGGGAATTATGTCCTCAGACATGCCCTGGACACCTCCAGTTCCCCATATCCCTGTGGGAGGGACAAACAGCTGCAGCTTCTTAGGAAATGCTCCCCTCCCTTTCTTCCTGGCAGGTAGATACTGTTCTTGAGCTTTCCGAGGAATTGGTTGCATCAGAGATGACAGCTAAATAGTTACCGAGGATGACAAAATTTGGCCATACTGAGTTGGTTTGTTGAGGAAAAAATGAAGGCTGTAAACTGCTCAGTATATGACCTGCTCACTGGTTATTCATGAAGGTGACCCCAAGCTTTGCTTCAACGAATGGAGCAGATTAGGCTTGTCTTACTGTCCCCATTAAACTTGATGGACATGTGCTGACCCACGCCAGCTTGGAGACTGAGCTATACCATAAAGCAGCCTTCAATTAAAATAAATAAATAAATAAATAAATAAATAAAATTAGATCACTACAGGAGGCACAGAAACAGCAGGAATTCCTGGATATGATGCAACAGTGCTGGGTCTGCCCATTCTGAGAGGTGAATTTTACTCCTCTGGTATGTGCTGAACTACCTACCTACCAACACAGGTCTTCAGCATAGGCATGACTTATCACAGAAGGCAAAATCCTAAAACTGGCAAGGAAAAAAATACCTGCAGGTGGTCCTGGAATAGGTGTTTTGCCAGATTGGTGTTATCCATGGAGTTATGGGCATATTCACATCTATGTCTTCATGGAGGTCAGAAACAGAGTTGTTGGAAAAAATATGATTAAAAAGCAGGGGAAAGCAATCAAGATGTTTCATCAAGACATTGTGATGAAACAAGACATCAAGAAATTTCAGAAAGGTGTAGTTAATTTGAAGGAAACATAAAAAAACCCCTGTTAATAGAATCTGAGCCTCTGTGAGTAAGACCAAAGTCAGTGTTGTCTGACTCTCAGCAGTGAATAACAGTGGACACTGAAGAAAAACCCAAGCATTCAGTGTTACCATCACAAAGTGTACATCCTTCCAGCTCTCAGCAATGTGTGACACCTGAAATTTTTGAGTCAGAAGTTTTATATGCATCTCGGTGTGAAATACTATTTGGTGAAGTTTTCCTCCCAATTTTTCTGGTTTGTATTTATGATATCCATGACACTCTGACAGTGAGTTCTACATCTGAGAGAGGGGAAGGTTTCAGATGTGTCTTTTTCAAATTAACCTGATGCGTGCAGAGGTGAACATGACCATAAATTGCAAAGATCGTGAGTCATTCAAATCAGTAAGCCATTCCAAAAGATGCTTTTTGGTTTCTCTTGCTGTTCTCCTTTGAGATCTGGTGTTGGTGCACAGAAGACTTGGACAGTTGGAAGAGACTTTATAAACTAGCCCTGTATTATTTCCTATTTTTTTTCCATAAACAATAATTAATTTAGTCAGCATTAACTACTGAACTTTTAAAGAAATTTTGCTCCAAGATTCAGTTTGAAGAGTATTATTTCAATACTGTAATTAACTTGGCCTTAAGCTGGGAGTGGAGTAATCAAGCAAGCTTTCACAACATTTTGGTCAGAAAAATCAGCATCATGATCACGTGTTTTCCTTACTATGTCTTCCTGTATCATGTCTATCCTATGAGATAAAAGTATTATGATAGGCCTTTTCTTTATTTGATTTTCTCACCCTGGATAAAGGAAATAGAACACTGTATTGTAAATAGTGTTACCTATCTAATTAGCTATGTAGGTATATATCACTATGTTTTACACAGTGAATGGAGAAAATCAGTAGGCCCACAGAATACCAGACCTTTTTTATGGACTACATGATGCTAAAAGTTAATTTACCAAGTGGAAAGAAGCAGTATATTATGTGTGTCATTCTGCCAGGCACATCTGATAAATGCTTTGACATTGTGCAAGTACAATGCTCAAGTTAAAACACCTTTGGAGATGTCATTGCCTTATGGAAAAAGGCTACACCAGAACTGATATATGGTCGTATAGACAGAGGTGAAATGAAGGCTTTCTGCTTCTAGCAGGTGTTGTTAGCACATGCTGAGGGAAGAGGTATAAGAAATAGGATCTGTGCAGTACCACTTCCCATGAGTACACTCTTGATGCAGCTGTCAAGTTATAATTTTGAGATGGAAAACATCCTGCACATTTTATTTTGATAGTCACTGATGTATCTAGATGCTACTCATTAAACTCATCATTGAAGTGTAAAGAACTGCATATTTTAATTTCTCTGAAGATATCTTCATTTCCACTTGTTTATAAACCCCTCAGGGTCACCTGTTTGGCCAGGAGTTGCTGTGGGTCTAACACATTGACGTAATGTGCACTCCACATTGTGTGCACCTTATATTAGGGCTGTGTCACAGAGTTTGTGAGGCTCCATAGCAGCTATTCATCACTGGTTTGACACAGTACTCCCCTTGAGGAACTGGGCAAAGAGAGTTTAAAAAAGCAACCACTAAGCTGTATCGAATCTCTGTGGTTAGACCTCAGGTACCCACCACTTCACCCACTACAGTGAGGCACCACCATGCCTGTCATCCTGTACATGTAACTACTTCACAGGGTGAGCCTGGCAAGGGAAACCACAGGCTCAATGAAGACAAACTGTCATTTCAGGATTCACATGGGAATATAACTTACCCTCTCTGTTATACAAACTCAGTAATTATGTCTGTCACTGGGTTGATATTTTACATAGATAATGTGCATGATACCAGCTGATTCAAGCTACTCTGGAGAGCAGCTCTTCAGTGTAAAATATGTTTATAAACCAAGCTTTCTCTTAAGTTTGAATAATTATTACTATGGCAGCAACAAGATATTTTTCTGATAAAGATGCCCATAATTAGGAGATCAGTTAAACTGGTGCTTTAAACCCTACTGTGAAAGTCCTAGCAGTGGCACCATACTGCTGCTGCAGGGTTGATTGTACAGACATGTTTTTGTCACAGGGTGGTGCAAGCAAACATTTCAGTCTTAGGTTCCACCTTTGGGGAGCAAGGTGTCCTGAATGACAAATTGAGGAATGAGAATTCCTCAATTCAGGCATGTGGTTCAGGTCCTCCAGACTCTAAGAATTAGATGAGATTTCACTTACGCATCTCTTTCATGCAGTGTTGGGCAGAACAAGGAAGGAGGCAAAGGAGCATATTTTTCTTGTTTCCCAGGCAGAAAAGGTTGAGAAAAACAATGTGGGGACTCCTCCAAACTGTTCAACACTCCTGTGCGGCTTTCACAGGAGGGATATATAGTACTAAGGACATTCCATGAAGGTTAGTAACATGCAACAAAGAGATAATGGATAACTAAACATGCCTGTCTATGATCAAGAATACCCCTTTCAAAAAAGCAGTATTCTTTTATTAAGTGAATATGAAACAATCTGTGCTGCTTTTGCCAAAGGAAGAAAAAGGTCAGAGCCTGGACATAATGCAAAGCTAAGTGCTGGTGAGCCAGCTTACTCCTGAGTAAGCTGCCACCCTTTGCACCTGAGGTAGCAACTAGACAGATTTCCAGATCCTTTAGGAGAGGAATTGCAGGCAGTAGGGCTGACCTGCTGCCCAAAGTGGTATGCATGCCTTGGAAATGGCATGGCTTGTCCCAGTCTGGTCCTAGCAATGCCTCTAGGTATCCTAGGCAGAATGTATCCTATCTGACCTCAGATGTTGGGCAACCTATGCCTGAGTTTGTTGTTTGGACAGTCTTTACAGCGAGTGGGAAGAAAGAGGCCCTGTAGCACCTCATTCAAAGATCTGTTGTAAGAAGGAGATGAGTTGTGTCCTAGAACGGACTGTTTCTCTCAGGACTGTAACAGGAAACCATGCCATTAATGCTGACATGGACACCAGCACTGTAGACATTTCCACTGAATCACTCTCTGAGTTAATGAACCCTAGTATATATATATATATATGAGAAAAAATTCTGGTTTGTGAAGGGATGTGTTACCCCTTCTCTGTCTAAGGGCTCCTCCACTGAGGTTACCTTTGTGAAGAGTCATTGGCACTGGCATTTTTTATGCTTTACCTAACATAATTATAAATATTCTCAAACATGAGTGTTAGTTCCCAGCTGCATTTAATTGAAGTGTTTGTGTCAGATGGCACTGGAATTTATCATCTCTTAACTTTTTGTCAACACTATGGTGTAACTTGGTGTACATTGCAGCACTACATTTCAATTCTTGCCAACTTACTGAAATGCTTTAAAACTAATTTGAAAATTTTATTTCCTTTAAAAATAAAAGTAATTAAGTAAAGGAAATCGCTGCACTTAAGATTGTGATGCTATTTTAAATTACAAAATAAAAATCACCACTATCTGTAACCTCCATACAATTACATATCTTCAATAACACAAAGTTTCTGCACTAGGTGCAGTATGAACTACCCTTGTTTTTCTTGCTAATGAGAGGATTGTGTCATCTAAGAACTGCCCTGAGTTAATGACACATTGATTTACATCACCTCTGGGAAGCATTGCACTCCTGGGCTTTCCAACCCTTTCCAGAAAACTAGAGGAAATTTAGCAGCTATTCCACATCCTTATGGAAAACACACCATCTCTTTTCCTGGATTTTGCAGAAAGTGAGTGGACTTTGAGCATCCCAGATGCTAGAGGAATTTACTTACAAAGCCAGACAGAAAAACAGTGATGTCACTCTTTTTATTACATTAAAGCTACTGTTCTACACACCTCACCCCATCTCATATCACATTGTATTATTACAGACTCCTCTATGCTGACAGTAAAGAGACAGGTTTACTGAGGGTCACCTTTCTCTTAAGAGCCAGCAGTGTCTACCAGCCATACAGTGCTTCACTTGTGAATAGCAGGTAAGAGAAGCCCATTACTCAAAGGAGGTCACCTTATGTAAACCAGCTCACAACTCTAAAAAGGAATGCCTTTTCTGAATATACATACTATGTAGACATCTGTCTGGACCCAGAACATAAGAAAATAGTCCACTTCTATCGCTGTATTCAAGATCAGTAATAAGTGGAAGAAACTGAAGATTTCAACTTCTAGAAGGCCAATGTGAACCACTCTGATTAGACTATATTGTCACTGACTCTATCCCTTCTCCCAGGGAAGTCCTGCAATCATGCCGCTGCTTCATCTGCCACATTATAACAAACTGCATCAGCATCCTCCCATGACAGGAAGATGATTAATCTATACAAAGATAAATCTCAGGGTCAGAATCTTGGTTCTTACTGGTTTTGTTTGGCCACCAAGTACAAGTAGATAGTTTTGCACATAGGATAGAAATTTCCTATCCTTTGAGTGCATTGAAGTCCAAAATTCAAGGTGTTCTATATACACAGAAGAAAATTAACTTTCACCAAAAGAACAAAACAGCTCAAGGTGGAGTCTAATGAATAAAAATACCCTACCTGAAATCAAGTATTTAACCCACTGTTACCCAGTCAGAACTAGCTGGTATATGTCCAGGTGGGCTGGATGCCTGAGCTCAACACACATTGCCTCTGCTGAAGTACAGTTCTCAGCACTTTCCACCAACAGAACTGTTTCATGTTAGAGCTGTAGGAGATCAGAGTACATACCTTTACACAGCAGAACCAAAAGGTGACTATCTCCATACCAATTCTGTATTTCCCCATCTGCAACACGAACACATTGTTCTTTTCTGAAAAACTGTCAAAGTAGTAGCTTTGTACTGGATCTGGTTCTTATGCAGAGCAATTCTCATTCTTTGAAATGTGCCTGTTGGATCTGGTGGCAGTTTTGTGAGGAGAATGGTAGAAAACTTTCCCTCAAAAATGTGCAACTCCCAACCCAAGAGTGATGATCAACCTTTTATGTCTCAATGTATCATATACAAGCTAATTATAAAAATTGTGTATGTGCTGCTGTATCCCTTCATCTTTCATTTGTTCTTGCAGCAAGTGGCAAAACGAAGCCCCAGGGGTGTAAGGCTCTAACACACGAAGAGAAAATGTTCATCTACCCAGTCTTTCATGGCCTGTTTTAATTCACACATTTTTTTTTTGTTTCTGCAGGGCTTGGTGTCTTTTGTTTCTGTTCTGATACTACAGAAGAACATAATCTATTCTCATATTTTTCACTTGTTTACTGACCATACACAATTGGAAGTGAAGGGAAAGGCAAAATATGTGGGAGCAGAAATGACAGATACAGTCACAACCTGGAATGAATTTGAGATGGAAAAAAAACATCCATGGGGTGCCTTAGAGGGATGCTGCTCTTCTATTGATGGCAGTCCTCACAGGGAAAGTGCTTCACATTTGTCTTCCTTTCAGTATTTCTCTTTACAGATTTTCTTCAAACAGTGACTTCCTTTTTCGTGAATTAGATTTTGTAACCAGAGCATTCTCAGTCAAGGAAAAGAGCTGTCAGTTATCTTCCTGACTTCATTAAAGCTAGGTTAATAACTTATTAATATTCCCTACTCTAAATAATTGCCTGGAATTTATGGGTCACGTGGTATTTACAGCATATTACTGATTTTGCTGCTGAGTTAATGATATACTGCAAAAACTAAAATAAAAAGGGGGCAGAAGTATTGTACAGGTAGCAGCGCAGAAATGAAAGCAAGCTCTTGCCACATAGTAGAATGTAAACATTTGCTGAGGACCATTCAAGATCAGTTTCAGGCCACATGTTTCTATTCTGGTTAAGAAAATGTGGTGTGTATTGCAACAGCCCAGTTGCAACTAGCTGTACAGAGAGGAAACTATGAACTCCAGACTATGACTAACATGATGAAATTAAGGATTAATGTGGTTCAAAAGAAAAGTTTTTAAAAAACTATTCTGATTCAATATAGCTTCTGTTTCTCTTCCAATCCTGATGCAGTACAGTAACATGTTTGTTGTGAGATATTAAAGAAAGAATAGGCAAATTACAAAGAAGGCAATCAGTGAAGGCAATCTATATCTCATTCACATTGTTGAATAAATAATGGCAGAGGAGGTCTAAAATTAGATTTGAGAAGAAATCTGTACTAGTCTGAATATGGGCTGATGCACATCTCCAGTCTAACTAGTGTACTAGAGAATCAAATTCTCAGCTGGGGCAGATTGATTGGAATAAATGGTGTCCTCCTGCTTCTTGCTTGGCTCCTCCTGGCTGGACCAGAGATACTTATGCTGGGTGGGGAGAGCAAATATTGATCCTGCAAATCATTCACTTTTGGAGAGACTGACCAGTTTTAGGTAATGTCTATTTGCAAGAGGCTCTTTGCACATTGCAGGAGAGAGCCTTGCTAGCCTATTAATGGACCACAAGGAGGGAAAGCCTGCCCTCCACACACTGCAACTTGATACAGAATGAGATGGGGTCAATAGCTGACCACACATATTCCCCATTCCCAGTCCCAAGAGGAGGAGAATAAGGAAGACACCAGTTAAGCTTGGATCTTGCAAATTCAAACCAAAGATCTGTGGTCTTTTGCAGGAGGAAATGAGAACCAGCCTGGCCTCTCTAAAATTAAGAAGCAATGAATGCTAATGTGAGCTATGTAAGCAGTGCAAGTTTGAGGTCTACCCCATTGACTTTGAAGATTAAATAGTTTTAAGGCATGCCCCCAAAAATGCAGCCTTGCTGACTGATCACATCTGCTGCAGCACCTTGCTTAGGAAGCCTAGACATAGTTCCCTCTTTAGGTGCTAACTACTCATTTGTTTTAAAAGCTCAAACCACACAATGTGAACACTGTTCATCACCCCTCCCAAATCGTTTAACAGCTACTACCTAAACAGCCATTTTACCTGTCTGGTGAGGTTTTTGTGTTCCTCATGTCTCTGAGCAGGAGTGGATTTCTAGGTTACAGCCCTATCCTCATGTCATTTATCAATCTGGCTCAAATCATGGAGCTTAACTGTGCAAGGCACCTGAAAGAGACTTCCTTCCAGGCAGCTGTGACCAGTGACTGATGTGATTGAACAGCTTCCCAAAATCAGTGCATTGTTCATCCACCCAAAGACATGTTCATGCAGAGGAAACAGTTTAAAACAACAGAAGTTCACACATCTCTGATCTTACCTAAACTTTGTATGTTCCTTGCAAATTCAGAAACCAGATGTATCCCCCACTTCTGGGTTGGAAGGTAGGAGTTGTCCTCCTTGCTTGTTGCTCACTGTCCCCAGAAGGAGCTGATTCTGCTCTCCTCACCTTGACCATCAGAAGTTGGAGGTTTTGGCACTTGGGTCTGCTTGTTGTCTTTAGGTCTAGAAAATTAAGTCTGTCAATCTCCCTGGGGTCTCACAGACAGGGACTGACCAATCCTTTTCTATTGTTCACTTAAGGACTCGATACTTTTCCGGATGTCATTAGCCATCATCACTGTTTTTGCACATCTTAAAAGTAACTGATGGATTTCATACAGGTAATGGGATATTTCTAGAATTAAAGCTATGCAAATAATTGCTTATACTTCTCTTTACTTGGTTCCTGAGCTAAAGAAAGCCCAGAAAATGGTAGTTTGGAGCCAAATGTTGATATAACCCCTAAAAATCAGTGCCTTCCTTAAACAGAAGACTTTTGGTTATGACACTGAATTGAAGTGCAATAAACTGGAGCTGATAACCCTTCTCTTGATTCATAGCAGGGTATGAAATTTTATCACCCTCCCCATGTATCCATGATGGGGTGACTGATCTAAAAAGATGGTCAATGTTATCTTTGAAGTTTCCAAAATAGCAAAGTTTGCAACAATTTTTTTTGCAACACCTCTGCAACAATCTTTTCTTCTTTTTCATTTGTTTGACATAATTTGCTGAGTTTGACCCCAACTTGCAAACAAATTCAGGTCAGGTGATATTATATTTTTTCCTGAAAATGCTATCAGTTCTACATAAAATATTGTAGCCTGAAGATATAAATGTCTCACAAAGAGAGCTTTTCAAAGGCTTAGATGGTTGCTGGGCATCTAACTCATATCTGTGCTTTTACAAATGTTCTTATTGATGAGCTCATCAGTAATGACAAAACTTTCTAAGAAGGAGCAGTAAATAAACCCATAAAAACCTCTTCAATGTAATTGCACAGAAGGTCAGATCACTTCACCTATGTCTGAGTGAAGAAGAAAGAAATAGCTCAGATGGGGAAGGGAGCTTTGTAAAGGATGGACAGAGGGATGGACATTCCTTGCTCTCCCTCTTCCCAAGCACCTGAGAGGTTCTCAACCTCTGTCAGCTTTAAATGTTGCTGCTCTTTTTGCCAAACTAGTCATGTTTTCAGGAATTGTTCATTTCCAAGTTTCCCATAATTTGGAAATGCCAGTCTGCTTCAACCTCCTTTTCTTTCTGAGTGGGAAAACCGTCTCTCTTCTGGCCATGGAGTCAGCATCTGGACAGAGCTCGCTGGAGGGATGGCTCCCTGGGCTCTGAGGAAATATTATTGGAAACAACACATTCTGGGCCAGAGACCTGGGAAGAGGCTTGGGAGAGGTTAAGGAAAAAAGCTGTGGTTGAGAAGGGCTGATAAAAAAGGAAACAAAAACCAACAGAGACCTCAAATTTTTACCAGTTTGTGTATAAAACCAAAAGTTAGGAGCCAGATTTAATTTATTGATTGAAAAATAAGGAAATGATTCATAAGACTGAAAAAATAAAGCTCTTTAAGAAGAAGTACCTCAAAGCAATGTGTGTTTGATTAGACTGGATGTCTGAACAGAAATAGAAATTATACAAAGAATCAGCAGAGCAGTGTCACTGACACAGAGCTACAGTTGACTTCTAATCAGGTATCTGTTTCCTCTGGCTGAAGGACTTTCTATTGATTATAATAGATTACTGAAATGCGTGGCAAGTTCATTACTGTCAAAGTGAGTGGATAACTCTCAAACAGTGCAGATATTTTATTTATGAGTGAATAAAAGAATTTTATAGCTGCCTATCACTAATCTCCAGTGCTCTTATGGAATAAAATAAATTCTAAGTTAAAGCAAATATAAAGATTTGAGGGAAAGGGAAGGATTTTCATAACTTTGTTTTGCTTCCTTTGCTACTATTTTTCTTCTTTGGTTTGTTTCTTTTGACTTAGATTTCTCCATTTTTATTTGCAATATAAAGGCAAACTGAAGTGTAACAAACAGACGGTCTTTAATAAAGAGATGTGTACTGTCTGATGTATGAGGGAACCTTTGCTGCTTGTGGTTTTGTATATAGTTATGGTAAATAACTACCATGCTGATTTTTGTGGTCTGGCCTTTGCTGTGAGTACTTGACCACTGGAGACTCACTTAACCTAAATAACCCAAGCCTGTGCCCAGCCTCAAACTAACACCACCATAAAAGCTGGACAATCCCAACCAGCCCCAAGCCATGGCAAAGCAGAACACCCCAGGAGCGATGCCGGGCAAGAGGGTGCCCAGTCTCAGGGCTGAAGTCCTTGCTTTCAGTGCACGTTGGGGAGGGCAGCCCTGACAAGCTCTGGCTGCAGAGACCTTCATTATGCCTCGGCTTTGTCACTGCAAGATCCCCCTTTCCCCATGGCTGGTTTCTGCCGGCAGTCTTAATAAATGAGCCCAAATGGGAGACAGGATGACAGGGCTGAGGCCCGGAGCACAGCTTGTTGTACCTCACAGGGGGATAGCCTTGACAGGGGGCACTCAACCCGAACTGATGTGTCGGGCAAAACTGAGTGTCCCTGTCTCAGTATGTGCCTCAAAAGCACCAGCTTCTGGACCTGGGGGGCCTTCACTGAGTGTGATTTCACTCTTCTTGGAGAAATTACTGTTGAGCTTGCTACCCTTGCAAAAGGAAATTAACAGAACACAAACTAGACAGTGACTACCACACAGAATATTCCATTTAAGGTACAAAATGTTTGTGCATTCTCCTGATTGCTACTAGAAAAAGACCCTTACCTGATGTTTTACCACTGCTGTCCTGTAAAAATGTTCCACGATATACATATATATATACACACACATATACACTCTTATATCTTTTTATATATGCATATATATATGTACGTACACAAATATATGCACACATGCTCTTATATTTCAGCCTAAAACAATAACTGCGGTTTTTTTGTTTTTTTTTTTTTTTTTTTTTTTTAAGTGAAAACCCCAGCTGGAAGTGTAATAAAACACAAATGACATGCACAGGGCTGGGAGGAAATTTCTCTGAAATTTCACTGAACTTTCTAGGGGAATGTCAGTCAGGGACATATGCAAGCAGTGAACCACAAAGTCAGAAGCACAACATCACAACATTAGCAGGAAAGGGAACTCTCTGAGCAGAGTTCCTTCAGAGTGTGACATTTATGATTCATCTGACTATAAATTTGTGTCGATCTGAAGACAAGTTTGGTGTTTGTTTAGGTGGGGGGGTTTTTTGTTTTGTTTTGGTTTTTCTTTGGTGTTTTTAGTTGTTGTTTTTGTTGTTATTTTTGTTTTCTTTGTGTGTTTTTGCTTTTGGGTTTTTTTGTTTGTTTTTTCTTATTTTGTTTTATTTTGGTTTTGTTATGTTTGGTTTTTTGGGGGGTTTGTTTTTGGGTTTTGTTTTTCTTTTCTTTTCCTGTGGAAATTTCTCACATAACATAAGCCTTTTTGGCTCTCAGTGAAAAAAAAGTCAATTTTGGACTTACACTTTTTGGGAGACTGTTTTTCTGATAAACACAGATGTTTTCCAGGAGGGCAGCTGACTTCTAAAATAAATTCAATGCAGTTAAATTGTTTCTGAAAAATGGCAACAAACAATTTTCTGAATTACATTACATTACAGTGATATTACGGCTTTAGAAACAAGTGATGAAAAATGCCATTTTCTGACACTGCTTTCCTCTTTTATTCGCATTCCTCCTATTACCTACATGTCATCAGGCAAGCTAGAGCATCTTTCTGGGCATTTGATTGAAAATCAGAGAAGATGTGTGAAGAAACGTTAACACTGTACTGACTGTAGAATCATAAAGAAAGGTGTGAGGTCATGCCAAGTCTGATTTCCTCCACTTGTCCTGCAACCTTATGTGTAGCTCAAGCTTGACTAAAGTATCTGTTTTTTCTTCTATGGTGGTGTTTTTTTCTCTATTCCTCTTTTGTATTGTCTTTCCTTTTCCTTTCCTCAGATCAGGTAGAAAGAGAGGATGATACGGTTCCCCAAGATAGGGGTTGACAGGTAAGAGAAATAGTCACTGGAAAGCTCTGTGTTTCAGTTGGTCAGAGTTAAAAAGACTCACTGGCTATTGGGAAATACAAGGAGCAAACTCCTAGTGAGGCCTCAAAAAGGACCAAAAGAAGATTTCTGAGAGATCAGAAATGGCTGTAGAATGGTTGCTGCAAGTTCAGAGAGTCATCAAGCTGATGGCAGGACTCTCATAAGAAAAAATCGTCTGCAAACACACACTGGGCAGGTGGAGAGATTGTTATAAAAACTTTTAATTTCCTGCTTGGTCAATTTTTTTTTTCTGTTTACAAATATATGCATCCTTGCTTATAAGATCCCTTTTTAGTAGTTTTGTAGTTTCATCCTTCTTTGAGGAGCTCTATATAAAAAGAAGATAGCCATTCCAGAACTCTGATTGACTCAGACCCTGTCACACCACTTTTCTTCTCAGCTTCCAGAAACAAAACACAGAACACAGTTTATCCTAACTCTTCTAGTCTCTTCTGCAGAGTCAAGGTCCATTCCTGAGCCCAGCCATTCCTTCTCCCATGTTCACCTGTTTTACCTCATCCCACTCTGTGCGCAGCCCCTTCCATTCTTTCTCTTCCAGATGTTAGTGAGACTGGGAATGCATATAAGCAGGTGGCCCACAGAGAAACTTGTTGAACTGAGGTTAAAAATTTCCCTTCAAGGAACCAGGGGATTCTGTTGGGGTGTTTTTATTGTTTTGGTTTGTTTTGTTTTTTTTTTCACTTACAAGAAAGGAGATACAAAAGTCAGCAAATGAAGCCAGTGCAGCTGGCAGTGGAGGAATTATTCTGCTGGAAAATATACTTTGTTCCCCAACTAAATTTTATAAACTGACCGAAAGGCTGAGGCAGGATGTGAGAACTGAGAAACTTAACTGTGTTTTTTTTTTTTTCTCAGTTCTTCTCCAGAGTTGAGCCAAATTGCAGAGCCAGTGGCAGCTGTACTTAAAGAGAGGTGCAGACAATCAACAACATAGCACAAGCAAACCACATTCTTCCTCTGTCGTTGCTGAGGGGCATGCAGAGAGATGATAGCTGCAGAGTGATGATGATTTCTTCCTGTTGGGAAAGAAATCATGAAGAGAGAGTTTGGTATTTGTTTTATGCCATTTGTTTATCTTTCATTACATACATCTGTGCCTTTGAGCAGAAGTAACTGCAAACAGCTCCAGACATCAATGCGTGGTTCTCAGGAAACAGCAGCATGAGGAACTGACTTCTGTGAGAGACTGAAAGGGAGGAAACTCCCTTGCTGCCTGCCATAGCTTTGCTCTTGTAAATCGAACAGCAGCAGAATCATTCTCCTCAGTGTCGCATGCTCTTTGCAGCTGAGAGTGAGACGTTGTAACAGTGCCATGGGGGGAGCTGCATTCATCATCAGTGCCTAGGACTAGATGGAAGGGCCAGCTGGATGGTGAAAGGCTTTCACCTGAAATATCAAGAAGGAGCCCTGACCCTTGTATCCCATGACAGCATTAGCTGATTTATCCAGTTATATGACCAAGGTTCAGCAACTGGCTTCCTGATAGCTGTGGTGCATAAACATCTGCAAATTCCATGGGCTGCGGGCTTCACAAGAGACATGTCGGAGAGCATTAGAAGCAAGCTGACAATGTTACTGCTTCATTTCATTGAAAGTGTGATGACAGTGCTTATTGTAGGAAAGTTTGGTAAACATGGCTTGTTTTGAATAGATTTCTCTCTTGGAATGGCTGGAATCTCTATTTTTATACAGAAGAATCTAGGAAGCACTTTCCCAAAAAAAAAAAAGGGTTTACCTTTTTAGTAATAATGCTTTAAAATATTTTCTTGCTCCAGTTTTGTTATCTTGTAATTGTATCACAGTTTTGCTATTCAGCACTCTGAATCTCTAATGCCTGGTAAAAAGCAAAGAAAGAAACTAACCATATCTGAGCACCTCTTCGACTGTTCATTTATATTTAGGTATTGTATAAAACACTGTAGTGTAACGTGTTTCTGTGACTGTCTTGGGTCCTTCCAAGAAATTATATTGTGTTCATAGGTGAACAAATTCAGATTCAGCTTCTGTAGAAAGCAGTTTTCCACTGCTGGTTCATAGTTTCCACTGATCTAATCTGATCCACATATGGAAGATGTCCTTCTCTGCATTTGCAATTTTATGAGGAAATGGCAAGCTATCTTACCTCTGTGAAATACTTCTAGGGGAACAAAGTCATACCTTACTGTTTGCCTGGTACTTACAGCCTTAAGCTAATTTCATAAGTCAATATAATCACATTTTATATGACAACTTGCTTAAATTCTTACACGTGCCAAAGTGCTCACCTAGTCTGAGGTGAGCCCCTCTGGACCACCTAAATGTAGAATAATTTGTCTGACTATCTATGCTTTCTTCTCATGTTGTGAGCCATCTCTCTTCTCCCATTTCACTTTCATTGCTATGTGTTCCCTTAGACCCCTGGTGTAAAACACCCCAGGTGGTGCTACTGGGAAAGGACCCTGTTGTTTAGACAACAAACTGCATTTTCAGTGCAGAAGTCCAGCCAAGATGTACCCCTGATTGCTATCTTCTGAACTGGGAAAATCCCTGAGGCAAAGCTCTGTGGAGCTGACATGGATGACTGGTGAGCTGAATTACTACCTTTCAGCAGCCTGCTTGATGCGCTCCCTCCCTTGTCTGAAGAATATGCTTTAAGTCCCCCATAAAAGATCAGCTGCAAAATCTGACACACTAGTAAATAATGGAATAGCTGGAATGAATCAGAGCCTTAGCTTACACTTTATTCACAGGGACTCTGCAAAATCAAAGGGGCAAATTGATCTGACAACATCAAACTGCTCAGTGTACAATGTATTAAAATGAATTTCTTGTTAGCTGTTAGAAGCATCATCTTGATTAGTATCTCTGTACTGAATGTTTTCCTGGGGCTGTGCCAATGGTGCCTCGTTGTCTGATTTCGAAGGACTGTAATTGAGTGATAATTGCAAGTTCCTATTTTGAACCCACACTATCTGCAAGCCCTGATAAACTTCATAACCATTTAGCTAGAAATCTGAGAACTCTAAACAATTTATTTACAAAGAAAGACACAGACGTCTTTTAACATACTGCACCCCATTGCCTGCCCTCCACCACAAGGACAATATGTACATCGGCATTTGGATGGCGCCAATTAACAGCATGCTGTAGTTTGTTTGGTTTATTAAAAAAAAAAATTAAAAATCGAATCAGGTTTTTTCTCTTTGACATGGTCTACATTAGCCATTTGTACAAGCTTCTTCTGGCCTGCACAGCCAGAGTAGTTCTGCAATGGTTTTAGACTTATAAAGGCTAGTCAAGGTAATATCTGATTTTAGTCATTTGGGATTTCTTGTGCTAAATTGAGTGAAGAGAAAATTAATTCTGAAGTGATAGATAAGGATGAGGGAGAATAAAGCACAATGTAGAAATGAGGAAGAGTGTTGTTTAACTTACAGATAGGATGATACAGTCTGGTTTTCTACTGATTTTCTCATTTGGCTGTTAACGTCTCATCTGGAAGTAACATACTCAGAATTATATTCTGGCTTGCCCCTCCACCTCAAAGCTTTGTAGAGAGTAGCTTTCAGTGGTGGAAAAATGCGTAGTAAAATGAGACCTGGACACCTACTGCTCTACAGACCTACAATAGCAGTACACATACTGTGCACATTGTGCCTGCTGTACTTACTGGAGATTTAACCCATAAGTATTACCTCGAGGGTTTTCAAAAAGTGTTTTAACAAAGTCCTAGAGTGGTAGAAAAAATAGGTCTGAAGGGGACTAGGAACATCACCTGCCTTGAAGACCTGTGACAGATACTTCTTCAGTCCGTTCTTAAAAGCCTCTAAAGATGATGGGTCCACCCTGCTCAGATAAGCCCTCTTAGTGGTGTCTTGCCCTTAGTGTTTGGGAAAGCCTGTCTATGCTGAACCTAACCCTCATGTTCTGCAACTACTGCTCACCTCCCTTCAATTTTACTATTCAAGTCTGAAATGAAGGCTTCATTCCTTTGCAGCAGCTTTTTTTCATGCTAGATGGCAGTAAACCCTCCCTCTAGACTTCTCTAGCCAAAGTAACCCCAGACCTTTTGCACCTTCCTCAGTCAAAGGGGACTGGCTCACACCACCTACTCTGCTGTAACTACTGCCCAAAGACAGGGTGGGGATCTTTGTGGGTACTGGGATGTCTCTGAGGAAAACATAGTCAGTGACCACTCCAGGGTACCCTCTCCAGGTGCCCCGGCAAAACCTGCTGAAGTCTGTGACAGAGTTCAGTGGTGATGGTCGTGTTGTGCTCTGCTGTGAACATGACTCTCCTTGCTTTCGTCATGACTGGTGTGTCAAGAGAGCATGGGAAACCCTTGCATTTCTCATTCTGTCCTTACCACAATCTCCAGGTTTCAGTTAGAGATAATTTAAAGGGGTTATCAGCATTTAGCCATAAAGGAAGCAGCAGGCTGGACTGCCTTTACTGATGCCCAGCCTGTCTGGGGTCAAGAGTGCAAAAGACTCATTTTCACTTGTCTCTAACAATACAGAAATTGATTTGCAGGTCCAGTGGGTTACATTTATCTATTTGTCCAGCAGTGGTACACTGTGCATGCCTGTAGTTGGAAAGGCACCTCTGAAGCTTTTAAATGGATTTCTGCTCTGGGTAATACACCTTCCATGAACTATAGATATTAAAATATGATGGCCATGGGGTTTTTGTGTACTTAGTTTAAACTACACGATTTATATGAATGTCAGAGTACACTTACCATACAGACTGTTTTGCAGAATGACAAACTTTAAAACGGTCTCTTCTTTAGAAGAAAATACAGTTTCTTCAAAGGGCCACTTTCTCAAATAATTGGAGCATCATAGCTGTATGCTTATCTAGTTTGCAGCCATTTCTGAAGCAGAAGGTGTATCTGATTTATGTGATAGCATGACAGGTCTTTCTGTGTTTCTGTCTTAGAAGCTTTTAAAATGTAAGTTCAAAATTAAATAGGGTATATTTTGTTGTTTGTTTCTCTGTAACTTGCTCTCTTACTGAGAATTGACTTTCTGCTCTCAGCCTGTGTTTCATGGAAGGTGAGACATACCCAACATTGTTACAGATTCACCCTGATAGACAACTTTTGGGAGACCTGTAGTGTATCTTTTAGACTTGATTATGAATCTCTTTACTTTTATACCTAGCCATAAAGAGATTGAGAAAAGCAATTCAAACACGTTTCTTTGGAAATTCAAGATCTTTTGCCACTGACATTTGTGATTTGCTTCATGAAATTGGCACCCATTTCAAAACAGAAAATACACTTTCCCTTACAAAATGTGAGAGGTGTGAGTGAATCAAATCCATTTTCCAATGCTAACTATTATAGAAATTAGCTTTTAGAAGAATCATCCCTGCAACACTCCCCACCCTTTTCTTTCTCTCTATCTGTCTGAAATGACCACAGTCTCCTAAATTAATACTGAACTCACTCAAAGCACACATTTAACTGTTACCATCTTGCCTTCAGTTCTCCTCACTCATATCCATCATGGTGCTGCTTCCTCACATGTGCCTGAACATTACTGAAACCTCAGCTGACTTTAGAGCAATGCTTCAGAAAGAAAATTTCCTGACAAAGATTTTACCATGATGTTTTCTGTTGGATTTTTCTTTCTAAAAGATGGGCAAGGTCTTGATAGACCTGAGCCAGGCATACAGGTAAAGTAGCACCTTTTTGATGCCTAGCCCCATTTTTACCACCAGATAAATAATTTAATCTTACATAGAGATATCTGTTCCTGATTAAGCCCATTAAGATTTTCATAAGCTTTGAAAGTAGGACAATGGATGAAATAAGAATTCAGATGTCAGTGTGAAAATATGGAAGGTCTGGGCATACTCTGCTCTGGCCCACTCCTCTGCAGAATGCAGGACCATACTGCTTCAGGTGCCTTTATCAGAAATGAATGCATACCGCTCTGTTTTGGCTGTTGATTTTGGTCAAAAGTTGAGGTCTAGGATGACAGCTTTCGATAATTTTTTTTTTTTTTTCAGTTATGACAGGATATCAGAAAATACTTTGTTTTCTGAAAAGTTTTTAATTAAAGATAAAATATAAAAAAATCTTGCCTATCTATTCTTATATATGAAATTTGACTGTTTATTTATTTTATTTAGAAATAAAAAGTTATTACTTATTCTGTTAACAAGCTTAAATCAGCCCCTCCACCATAGCTGTCTCTGGCACAAAGATGACTTGCAATTGTATGTATGAAAGTATAACAAATGGTAGCATAACCTCTTAAGAAAACCTACTCTAAAATTTCTTAACCTTACTTTTAATCTGAAACTGGTCTATATAGGAGTAAGAAATTATTAGAACTACTGTAAAAATTATATGGACATAGGATTAGTTGCAGTATGTCCAGTGCAAATGCCTCCTTTACCCTCATCTATCACAGAGGCCACCAGGTGTGGTGAGATACCTCAGCTCCCATGCCAGGTCCTACCCCTGTGTTTCGGTGCAGAAGGACCCTCTTTGCTGCTGGCCATGCAGCCCAGGGTGCAGCATCCCTGAAACCCCCACCTGGAGTACTTTTAAAGGTCCCTTCCAACCCAAGCTATTGTATGATTTTATGATCCCTGCAGGGTGACAGGCTTCTCCCTGATGCTTAGCAGAGACTGTAGATCAAGTATTTTGGTACTTTTCTTTTAAAATTGCCAGACTAATTCAGAAAGAGTCAAGTAGCCACTGTCAATCCAGAGTCATATATCTTGATGGAACATCAAGAATTAAACAAATACAAAATGGATTAAAAATTCAGTTGAATACATTTTATAAAATTATGTATCTTCAGCTGTACATGTAATCTCTGAACATAGTGAGTTAGATGGTAAACTTCAGCAACTAATTAATAATAGGAAACAACATGTGTTTGTCCTGGGAATGCCAAGGAAAACAAAACCATTTGTGGAGCACTTGGAGGCAGAACTTGCTGAAGCTTCTGACAGAAGGCAGTTTTGCTTCAAGTCACTGCTCAGCTAGGTCAGAATAAACAGTAAGTGGGAGAAGCAAAGCCTCCATTTTCCTCTTCCAAGCTACATAAAACACATAAAAACTATGTGATGGTGTGAGACCTGCTACACCTAAAACCACAGAAATTACTTCTGACACAAAATTCATTCTTAATCAGAGTAAATGCAAAACATTTAGTTTCACAATTTGTGTTCAGCACATTGAACCAATAATTAATATATACAGAGGTGTTATACATAGTTTATTTTGGATCCCAATTTCTGTCCAAACAGAACATGCCACATATGATAAGTAAAGAAATAAATTATCCAGAGATTAACTCTTTCATAATATTAAAAAATTAACACTCTAAATACTTGCATTTCAGGTTATATTGTTTTTTCCACTTGACCAAAAGAACTATAAATTTTATTGTACAGCACCTATTCATCAAATGAACAACTTCTAGTAAAAACTATCTCTAAGAAAGTAAAGCATACGGAGTCAAAATAAAAATGAATTGCCAAACATAGTGCCTGAACAACTAAAATTCCCAAGCACAGGAGGCATGATTACTAGTTCAAAATAATCACAGCTCTTCCAAGCATGTTATACCTGGGGATGAGTATCTTTACATGATAACTGCAGCTGACAGAACTGTCTCGCCTGGCTCCTGTCTCAGTAAACACAGCCCACACAGGTTTTGAGCAAGGATGAGGAATAGAAACAAACCCCCACACCCAGGTCAGCTCTGACATGCATCCTCACCAGTGCCCAAAAGCAAAGAAGAGAAGGAATAAACTTCGTCTTAACAGCAATTATACTAAACATGGTCTCCTGTACCAAAATGCTGGTGATGAACTCCACCTCCAGCTCTCATGCCTGAGGTTTGTATGCCTAATTAGCCAACGTGGAAGTTTGTTTTATTTCATGCTTCCCCTTGGGGGAAACTTGGCTTTAAGACCAAATATTGTGGTCACTCTGACTATGTTTTCCTCAGAGTCATGCTGGTGTAGCTGTCTTAAAGTAATTGGAGGTTTTAAAGGAAAATAACAGAAAACAACTTCTTTTTTTTTTTTTTTCAGAGAAACAGGAAAACTTTTCCTGGCTTCCTCCTTGGAAAGACTTGATGGAGGAGGGTGTGTGTTTAAATATGCATATGTATGTAAATACTTAGAGAGTACCTGTGGCTGATAGCAGGATAAGGAGCAGAAAATAGGTTCTTATAACAGGAAGCATCAGGCAAACTCTGTAACCAGCCATGTTGTACACTGTGGCTACATTAATGAAATATGAGGACTATCCAAGGCCAGCTTATCCAGGGGTCCAGCCTTCCTGTGCACCCTTCATATGGGAATCATCTCAGACCTCACTCAGGGGAGCACCCCATGCCTGTGCTGGACCCCAATGCCCTAAGTGCTGCCTGTGCTACAAAGAGATGAGTCCTTGATCCCACTGCCTTCCTTGGGGTGTCAAGACTGCTTCCACCTCCATCCGAGGAGTTGCTGGGGCTGCCTGAGGGACAGGCAGTAGCTGAACCTGCACCCTATCGATGCCCCACCAGCAGTACCCTATCGCAGCTGCCCCTCCTGCAGCACCTCATGGCTGAATCTAGCTACCCTTCCACTGGTGGCACACAGCACTTGCTGCAACACAGGAGATGTCTAATCCTAGACCCTTAAAGTAGCTGCTCTCCTCTGTGTTTATCTTGGCCCAGGTGGCTCAGAAACACAGCCTGTTTATTTTCTAAAAAAAAGACTGCACATATGTGTGATGTAACATTTGTCTTCAAAACTAGCAGGGATCTGATGTCATGGAGTGAAGGCAAGTTACAAAGTCTCGAGTTACAGCACAAGGTGACTGTTCACTATCTTTGCCCAAGTGAAAAGTATCAGCTGGTTGGGGTTTTCTGGGGGAGGATAGTGGTTTTGGTTTTTTTTGTTTTGTTTTTTTTTTTTTCCTTTGTTAGACATTTAACAGTATTTTATCCAAAACAGGAAACAAGGGTTACAGTTAGGTCAGGTTGCAGAGGCTCCCAGACCACTGAGGAAAACAATAAACATACAGACAGCAAACCCTTGGAAAGTGAGAAGGGAAATGTTGCCTCCACAAAGACTAAATCAATTACTTTTCTATAAAAGAGTAAAGTGAATGAATGGGGACTTCAGCCATGGCAACAACCAAGGACCTGACCCAACGTGCAGCTGCACATGAGTGATGTGAATGCTGCTGTGTGCGTGTGGGACAAGGAGAGAGGAAAGGTGGGAGGTAGACAGTTGCTGGCAAAGCCCAAGGTCCTCCCCATCACCCTTTGAAATCAAGAAAGTGTTACTTGCTTCTTAAAAGTTGGGGTGAATCCAGCCTCCTCAGGAGGGAACATGCTGCCAAGTCTCTGTTGGAGTTCAAGCATTTAATCAATTACATTTGTATTGCCAAGGTTGTAAAAGGAAAATAGTTGTTCACTTCCACGCCCTATATACCAGTAGTGATGTTTGATTTCTGTGGTGAAAACAATTTAAAGAAACACCACTTACACCAAACAGCCTGTAAACAAGCATGTTCTATCCTGAAAATGATGTTTCCAGGGCTGGCTTTAGTCAATCTGAGCACAAGTAAGAAGTACAGGCAATGCCTCTATTTTTTTCCCATAGAAATTTAACTTGGCTGATTTCCATAGGGAGCATGCAGCCTTCCCTACCTTCATCTCACTGGCCTTGCCCAACAAGCCAACCAAAGCTGCTCCATCCTAAGCCAAGACCCTAGTCCCTTGATCAGCTTCTTTCCCATGCCAGAGCAGCCCTGTACTGAAGCCCCAGCATGGTGCAGGGGTTGCCATGAGGTTGAGAAGTGGGAGACATTGGCTTGCCAGCACTGCAGGCCACTTTCAGCACCCACGAACTGCATGCATCTGCTTCATGCTATGCTCTTATCTTATAGCATGATCAAAAAGTGGATAAGTTGTCTTGCATGCACCATAAGGACATGCCTGCCAATGGGTGCTTACAACATCTCTCATAGAATCATAGAATAATTTAGGTGGAAAAAGACTTTTAAGATCACCAAGTCCAAACATGAACCCACCACTGCCAAGTCCACCACTACATTGGCTGATACACTGAGGATATCTTCCTGGATCCAAGCTGCTGCTCCAAGGAGTGCAGAACTATCTTACATCTAACATCCTGGCAGGGATGGCTTGAATGTTCCAAGGCACCTCAAAAAGCCACCAGCAGACTAGGTGGACAGACCACCATGCACCAGATGCCTGTGCTCAAGCAACAGACTTCTTACACAAGGGCAATTTTAATACCTGGTAAAATAAAGTAACCTGACCTCAAGCTTGATTAGGCTCTCACAGAGCCCTTATTTCCTAGGGATTTTCTTTGGGGTGATAGAGAAATGGTTCAGCTCATAAGGCTGATGGGTCAGCATGGGTACGCCTTATGCCCCATGCTGTCAAAGGAATCATCTTGTCAAAGCACTAAGGCAGGTGGAACTATCTTTGTGGTGATGCAAAAGCTTCTGAAACAGTAAATGCTTACACCAGCAGTGTTTGTAGCTGAGATAGCTGTGAAAATATGTGCTAAGTTTAATTAAGTGAAGCCTGTCGAGGGCCCTGAGAGCATAAGGCAAATGCCACTAGGAAGCCCATGCTGCCACATCCTCAGGGTGGTGTGTGCCCTGAGCTGGCCAGGCTTTAGCTCTGAAAGGAGCTGATGGGGTATCAATCTGTCCTAGAATTGCACCCATGTCTGTGATTTAAGGATGAAGAAATGTCTGGAAGGAAGTGTAGGCAAAATTTACAATTTGCATTGCCTGAGCTGTTGAAAGGGCTTGCAGGTAACCAGCCCACACAGGCACATGTTGCATAATACAATATAGGATATAATCTTAAGTGATATAATCTTAAAAAACATAGGCTGGTTTGGAGTATAGCTCAAGAGAGACCATTTAATGTCACATGCCCTCAGTTACCTTACTTTTACTCCTATGTTGGCATTTCTGTACTCTCTGTGTGTCTGGATGTAAATTTCTGAGGGCAGGGACCTTTTCTCACTCAGTGTTTATTGCAGACAGAGATATTGGTCCCAAATGACTCATGAAGTGCTAATGTGATTCTGAGTAGGTATAAGGTTTGGTCATCTCTAGTTTTGAGCTGGTGCAATCAGAAGTTTGAAGAGCTCCGTCACATATCACACATTTAAGACAGTGGAATTTGGCTCATTACCCATGAAGAGCTCTGTAATGAGAATTAGCCTTCCACATGAGTTAGCTTGGAGACATTAAAGTTATAATAAAATTTCCTCCATAACTGAGAAGCCACAAGTTTTGTTTATGAATTCCTAACAAAGCTGAAAGTGCTTTCTGTTTGTCTTTAACTAGGAGAAAAGTTAACATTACATATGCTGAGATACAAGGGCAGAAGAAAAGAACAGGGTCTCTCTGTCACCATTTGTAAATGCCACTTTAAAAGCTCTTTAATCCAGAATTTGTGGGTATCATCCTCTGTTCTCAGAAGTTACAGGAGAACATATCTCCTGAGAACACCCATATCTGTGAGCATTGTGTGAGATCAGAAATCACCTCTCCCTTGCCACCTATGCTCAGAAGCAATAAAATACACCATTATAGGCATCAGATGGATGAACACCTTTCATAATGAAAGTGCTGAAAGGAATGGAATTAGCAGGAGAATTTCCAGCCTGGAATGATTTGACTTTGTAATTCCTGAACACTGACATCCCTACCTTACACTGGCAAAACCCACCTGACACCATCCAGAGACTCAGACCTACTTATACATACAGCTGTATATATACTAATATATAACTATACCAATGATAACTATACTAATTGAATGGCTGCTATTGCCTAAATCTTGTTGCAGCAAAGCAGAAAAAGCCCACCTCTTGCTCTTCACAGTAGAAGATGCTGTAATTTCCCACTGTTTTCTTAACAAGCAGAACTACCTAACAAGGAGCACTGGGAATCCAGAGAAAACTACCTCCCAGGCTAGAGCTTGCAGGCAAATAGCCACCCCTGTCCTAGGCAATATATAGCTGTGGGAAGGGCTTTGACTGACCCTGGAGCAGAGGGGTAAGAATTGACAGCACCTGAAGGTCTGACACCTGCATTGTTGTTTAGACTCTTCCCTATTGAATAGAACATGGTTGGGAATGCACCTCCTTGCATCTCTTTGAACTTTGGGATTGGATAAATGCATTGATAATTATGCAAATATGTTTGTTCCCACACGGCAGATAATATCAGCAATCTCTATTAATGGCATAGCATGTAATATTCATGCCTTCTCTTTTTATGCCACATTCCGCTTCCTTCACTTGTCTGCACCTCCATGCAGTTTGTGACCTGGGAGCAACATATACACTGATAACTACTAAATGTGTGTGCCTTGCAGCACAGGGGGCCTGAATTTATTCCTCCAAAGTGGATGATATATGAGACATAAATCTTGCCCTATTACTTTTAATTTTTAGCTAAGTATCCCTTGCTGGATACTGCCACCATTTGTACTGGGCCAAGAGGACTTTTGGTCTGACTCAGTAGACCTTTTTTCTGTCATAAAACTCAGTGACTTAGAAGGTGGATTCAGCTCTTCCCAGCTCCAGAGGGCTGTGGTTTTTCTAACCCCCAATTAGAAAAGCTGTTTCTAACCCTGGTTAGCCAAAGGTGTTTCCACATGAACTGTGGAGCATCTGGCTTTGACACTTTGAACATGTACAAGATTTAATAAGCATATATAAAAAGGGAATTACCTTGTTGTGGAGAAATTGAGATTGTGGAATGTGAGAAGATGACATCACCTTGCCACACAAATTTGCACCACCTATGAAATTTCAATTAAATTTATATTTCCTATGAAATATGAATTATGTCTTGACAAATTAACAGTGAAACATTTAAAACTCTTTAGTTTTTATTACCTCCTGATTCTTCAGGTGATGCTTCAAACCAATTCACTTCATCAAAACCTGCCTGTTTGATATAAAATTGGCTGTTCATTGCATTAAAGTATACATTAAATATACTGTATATTGAATAAAAACCAAGGAACTTGTACTTCAAACATGGTATCTAATACTTTGCAGCAAACTCTCTATTATTTCTGTATGTACAAAATTAAACTTAATTCTATATTACAATGCCTTATGTCACAGGATTTTGTAAGAATTAATTGGAAAAAGAATTGCCAGCTATGTAATTTATTGATTGCTGCAGCATTGCAGTTACAGAGATCTGTTGGTGAGACAGTACCACAGCTGAATGAAGGCAGAGGTGTTACATGGTCCCAGGTCCATCTCACTTCATCCTGTTTCTTTCTGTGGGTGTCAAGAGGAATGGGCTTGGACTATCAGGAGGGGAGTCAGCTGGTTCAGTACTGTCAGATGGGTGAAGTTCTCAAGTCTCTCAGGCTGCCCACCCAGTTTTGCCTGCTGCTGTGGGGAGAGGAGTGAGGGAAAAGGACCCAGATTTGAATGTAGCAGAGTTGATGCTCCTTGCAGAGCTACTGGCAGCCTGGCTGTTCAACTCTAAAGTGGCTGGTGGTGAGCCTGCAGGTAGCTGGTCATTTGTGATATGTGTTTCTGAGACATATTATGTGAGTGACTTTTAATGGCAGCTGTGAAAAGTCATGGCCATAGCTCCCTGATAATCCTCTCTACTCCATGTATCAGTGGGGGAAAAAGACGATAAAAAAGTGTCACATAGCTCTGGAAGTCAAAAAGATTCTCTTTTTGGTTTTCTGCTTCATTTAACAGCAAATGGTATTTGTTAGGGCTGCATTTTCTCTTTCTGTCCCACCTCTCTCAAGTCAGCTTCCTTAGCAAGAGAAAGATTTTGTTTACTCTTCTCAAAATTCTGTGCATTACTTGTGCAAATGTTCAGTCCTGTGATTCAGAATTTTAATGAATAATGAAATAGCAACCGACCCAGCACTTGTACTGGAACATTCACATGGGAAGGGTGTTGAGGAACAGCAGCTTTGTACAACTTGCTAATTAGGCTCTGGGCAAAGCAGTACCATTATTGGAAGAATAGAATATATTGTCGTTTCTCCATTGAGTCAGCTGAGAAAAAATAGGCCAAGGCGAAGAGCATAACAGCACGCAACAGATGGTACCACCTGGGCAGCGCAGGTTTCACGACACTGACTTCTTGCCCTCCATCCAGATCCATTGTACTCTTGGCTCCTTATTAAATGGAAAAAAATGTCACAGGGCAGCAGGCACATGGGGATGGATGGGACTTGGGGCTTGCTGCCAGCCAGTCTAGCCTCACTGATGGTGATGGCACTGATGTGATTTGTGCCAGTTAAGATGCATTCTTGTAAGGCAGAGCCTGCATTTTCTCATCTTTAAAGTAATAGAGAAGTCTATACAGCACAAAAAAGTGAGAAATCTAGTCCTCAAGTCCTCTAGTCTTCAAGCCCTCAAGTCTAGTCCTCTCTAGCCCTCAACCTGGCTTCAAATACTCTTTTCAGCCTTGCTGGTGTCACCGTGGAGATAACAAATGCAGAAGGGGTCACCTGCCAGTGGGTACCTCCCAGCATGTGGGATCAGTCAGTTCTACTGGGAAGCGCTTGAGTGAGTTTGAGGAGAAGGAAGAGGGTCTTTGGGGTTTATTGCACTTTCCCACCACAGTCCAAGGGTTCCCACTGTTTTTTTGTGTGTGCTGTCACTCACCCCCAAGCTTTCTGTAGGACAGCTGGAATAAGGAAGGGGCCATTTCATACCAACAACTTCCCCCCATCTTTAAACCCCTCCTCTGATTTTCTCAGAAATTTTGCTCCTTTTGTAGCTTGGGAGCAGCAGGGATGGGCTCACTGAAAGCTGTTTTGCACAGGGAACCATCATGCTGGTGTTAACCTGGAACTTCCATTCTGATGGTCATCTTCCTGGAGCACATAATTATTCTGTTATATGATTATTTTTAATATATATGTTTTTGACACAGTTGATTCCAAAGGGGCATAAAACACATCAGAAGAAAATGGTGCCTGTGTGGAGGTGACTCAAGCTTTAACTCATGCAGTATGAGCTTCCACAGAGCAGTAGCTCTGTGCTTACAAACATGTGCCTGATACATAGAAGAATAAGGTTCATGTCTTCAGCTTGGGCCTGCCTTCCATCAGAGTAAGTTTGCTGTTATGTTGGGCAGGCATGAGCTGCATACCTACGCCTAAGAGACTGGGTCATTTTGAGTTGGTTTGCCCAGTTGAGGAAGCAATGTTCCCTCCTTTCTTCCCTCATCAAATCCATGCTTAGCAAGGGTTGTTAGCTCAGATATAGCACTGGGTTCTAGCATGGCTTTTGTTGTTATGGGACTGTGTTCTGACAACTCAGAGGATGAGCAAAGTGCCCTAATATCTGCCTGGTTGCATGCACAGAGATATGCTGGTTGTAGTGTCTTTGCTACTTATCTGTTACTCTGCCCTGGGTGTAGGATGCTCACATTGATTTTTGTTTGAAAGCTCTTGGGTATTTCCAATGTGCAATGAAAGTATTTTTTAAATTACTTAAAGTTTTTGCAGGATATGAGATCTGTTTCCTGCCTGGCTCTACAGGCAGCTCCTCTGAGTTGTGAAGCAGGAAAAAAAGAAGTCTGCGCATAGTAGTAATTCCACCTGTTATTATGGAGCATTAATTATTGTGCCTGACTGTGTTAGTGGACCGCAATGTGTCTTGCCATCCCCCAAACAATATTGTTTCTGGCTAACAAAGAAGCCAATGTGGAATGAAACACCTGTATGCTGTGTGCAATACACGTAGGAGGAAGAGATACCCCGGAGACCCATCCTCACTACTTGCCAGTGTTTTACTGAGGGTGAATTGGAAGGGGAATCCATTAAAAAGAACAGGGGAAAAAAATCAATAATATAATTAGAAAACATTATATGAGGTAACGATGCCAATTAAAGAGCAATTCACCCTTTTACAGAGAGACTTGGATTGACTGGCAAGGGCGAAGGGGTGCAAGCCCCTGTAGTGCACACATCCTGCTCCTCCTGGCTTGGGTCTGGCACCTCTCTCAGCACCATGCCACTGCAGCACACCTCAGTGCTGTGCCTGTAACCAATAGGTGCCCAAAAGGAAGTCTAACAGGGGCAAAATTTTTCCTCCTGGTCTCAGGACTCCAAGACAGATGCATGGCTCAAGGCAGGCGTGGCTGAGGGGTTTCTGTACAGGTGTATAGGGTGAAGTTTCTGGATATCTTAGCTCCTTCATACAAGTAAGAGAAACACCACACAGAAAGACCCCATAAACAAACAGAAAACCACAGAGCAGCTGGAGGAACACTTGCTCTGCTGCCCAGGGAGAAAGTGAAGGGAGGTTTGGTGCAGAGCTCTTGTCTGGGGAAGGGTCTTGAACAGTGCTCTAGGGAAGTGTATGGTGGTGTCTGATCCATTTGGCATTAAGAAAATTGAGATAGTTTGCCAGCTGTTTTTGCATTAGCAGAACTGCACAGCACGAGTGCCTTTTCTTCTAATGGAAGCAATTCACATAGTCTCAAAGATTTTGGATGCTTACAAATGCTTGTATTTCACTTGTGGGTAAAGAAACAGTACATACATAGTGAAATGTATGAAATATCTAACAGTACAAAAGAAAGTAAGTGAAGTTCTATTTTATCCTCTTTTACTTTGAAGAGAAAGTCCCTCCTTGAGCTCCCAATCAACTCCTTCTCTTTCTCTGGCTGGGGTCAGGTGTGATTATGAAAACTAGAATTGTCTGAAATTTGCTAATGATTAATTGTTATTAGAGTAGGAGCTTTTTGAATAGCAGAATATTTTGACGTCTGTGCATTTGCTTGATACTACTTGTCACTGTGCTTTTTTTTCTAAGCCCTTTCCTTCTTTTCTTCAATGGGAGAAGAAGAATTCAACAAATGATGGGAAGCTGTTTTGTTACTCCGTGGCAGCTCTTCCCTTTTCACATGTGCAAGGAAAACTACTGTGTCTTTGTATGAATATTTCATCTATTTGTACCCATTTCTACAAACATGAAATGTGTGCTAGCCTAACCATCCCTGGCTCCACTCACGGATTTGAAGTTGGTCAATGAATGCATATTTGTAGACAGAAAAAATCTTCATTTTGACCTCTATAAAATTTTACTTTTCTCTACTTTGTGTGAAATATTGTCAAGAGTTTGAAGTGATGACAGGGAGAATACCCTATATGCTATATTGTTCTATTCTTGCCTACAGTTATGACTTCTTCTTTGGTTTAATGGCTATCCTGATCATAATTGAAGTTAAAAGCAATTTTCACCATTTCAATGCCAAGTCCCCATTTTTCTCCCCTTATGCCTATATATCGTCTCTCTTTAATTGAAGTCTTCCCCTTGGTATTCAGCTTAAATACACAGGTAAACATTCACAGTACCAGGCCTTATCAGTACAGACATTTGGCTCAAGGAAATGGTTATCTTGCATCTGTTGTTCAAGAAAACAGGTACTGGAAAGTGGTAGTTGTCCTTTCTTCTAGGGCTTGGATGTTTCTTCTCTCTTCTTTCTTCCTCACAGCCCATCAGATGCACAAGAGAAACCATCACTTTATGCACTGTTCCTCTGAGGCTATTGCTATTCTCCCCTTCTTTTCCTCTCTCAATCTTGGCTGATGCTCAAGGGGGAGGAAAGCACTTAAGTGTCTCTTTTGGGGCTTAGTCTACATTCCTCTCAAACCTCCAGGATGCTAAAGGGGACCTGTGGGGGCTTATCATAAATAAAGTACAGTTTTAGTGTTCATTAGACATCCCCCTGTCCCCTCCTTTCTCTCTTAATCTCTTTGACTTGTGCTCTCATCATCAACAAACAGAATGAGTTCACAGCCAGTACAATGGATGAAAATGCGGTAATGTTGTTTGGAGTATGTCCTTTGTGCACAGGAAACCCACAATATTACCTCCTCCTCTGTCCGAGTACATGTCCTGTCCATGAGCTGGATGAATGAGGGGAGCAAACTGAATAAATGTGGGGCAGGGAGATGCCCTCATCCCACAGGGAAGCAAGGGAACCCTGCAGGGTGGCTTCTTGTGGCCTCCAGAGGACACTTGCTTTAGCTCTGCTTCTTATCTAATTTTACTGTAATTACCAAGACCTTTCCAGTTTGGCTGAGCACTACAGGCAGGAGGCAAAATGAAGGCATGATTAAAATAATTGCTAGGTGTGGTCCATCGTGTGGTGCTCAGGCAGCTGAGGGAGCACCATGATCTTTTCGCATGAGCCAGGAATCAAGCTCACGTTGCTTCTCTGTGCGGAGTCTGCCCAGGCACAAATGTGGTAACAATCTTCTGCAGGGCATGAAAGGCAAGGTTGCTGCTGCTGTCAAGTTTAGGAAAAGTGACAGGAAAGGAATACCAAATGAGAACCAAAGTCAGTTTTTCTACACATGTCTTTTAATTTGAGAACTTCTTAGCCAACCACAAATATCCTTTCCGAATAAAGGTCCTATTTACCACATATATATACACGTGACTCTTAGCGTATCTTTCAACATACTGCAGAAACAAGACAAATCTCACTCTCTTAGTTGCTATGTGTTCAATAAACCATAACGCTGTATGTGTTTTGAGTTATACAGACACAAGCTGAGTACTTCTTTTTTGTAGTGGATTTCTAATTGCTCTTGTTTCCTTGGAAATATTAAAAGCTGTCAGGAAATATAATACCTGGAAGTCACCTTTTTTGACAAAACAATGGTTAGAAAAAATAGGCATATGGTTTCTTTCAAATTTTAGGACACTCGAGAACCGTTAGACGTGCTGCTCATGGATTTGCTGTTACAGTCCAACATCTCATCCTTATCTCTTTCCATTTCTAATAATCCTGTTGGAGGATCCAGAAGGAGTAACCCTAGCTATTAGGCCAGGGAAAAAGGTGAGAATCAGAGCAATCTGTTAAATTTTATGCCATTCTGCATTAAAATTCATACCCTTTTGTTAATCAAGGTATATTCCTTGGCCAGTGCTGCTTCTCCTTCCAGTCCTCCTTTGCAGCTGTACCTCATCTGAAAGATGTCCTGATTTTATTATGTTTATTCTGGCTAGCTACAATCAAACCCCAGCTTCTCTGAACTTACTCAGCAGGCCAAGTCTGTCAGGATTTATTTGAAAAACAGCAGTACTGTATATCATTCTGCATTAACACCTTGTCCTCCCAAATAAGATTGCTCTGACAAGCAAACACAGTCATCTTTGAACACTGGTGAGCATCAAGAACTTCTACACTCCCCTTCTGAGATTCATTTCAAAAGTCTGGCTGATAACTCAAACGTAATTCACGGGTCTCTACATCTGCTCTTTGCCACTCTGGCAAGGGGAAGCAGGCACACGCCAGGTTACAGTAACTGGGAAAATGAAGCGTAAAGCTGTTTTTAAGTCTAGAGGAATGCATAATATGTCAGTGAATATGGCTGTTTGAGTCAGAGACATTCTCACAAGAGCAGATTTAATCTCATCATTAAAGTCACTGCCTGCTAATAACAAGTACAGGTCTTAAAATATTATTTATAAGTCATTCAACTTAATAAAATGCTTTAGTCATTAGAAATGTTTGGCTTAGAGTCAGCCTGTCACATTGAATTGCTGTAGTATGTCACATTATAATTTCATATTTTGTTTCACACCCAATCCTCCACACTCTAATGATTTTATCAGAAAGAAGGATAGGGTAAAATAAAGTGCTTGAAGACACAAGGAAAAAAGTTCATGTCTGATGTAAAGGTGTTGAAAACAGTGACTTAACACCAGATGTAAAATTGGATCAGTGGAACTACAGGACACTGAAGCTGTAGTACACTTTCTACGTTACAAGAAAAGCCAGTAAAAGTTTTTGAAGGCCAGAGTATGGATTACAGCATATTAGGTGTTAGTTTCAAAATACTTCATAAACACTAACTAATCATGATCTACAACTCCTTTGTGAGACAGACATTATAATTTTCATCACTGTTTTGCAGATATTTTATTCATCTCAATTTCTTTACCCGTTCTCCCTCTCAAGCTACAAAGAAATTTAGCAGCAAAGTTTGGACTGGAGCTCTTGGGTATATAGGACTAGAATACTTCCATCAGAAATGCTCTACTTGCTTATGCTGTAGGACCACCTTCCCACCTAGCTAAAATTAGAAAATGCCTCTGAAGTGTCATTTAACCTTAAACTACTCAATTTGAAAGGTATTTGGGTAATCTGTTCTAAGTACATTTCAGTCAGTAAGATATATTTGATTTTTTTCATTTGCTGATGTAACAAACCTCAGAGTACTCACTTGTTGTAAGAGAGATTAGTTTAACTGCCCAGTACAATTCTCATTTATAATGCAGATAGTAATACTTAGACCAGAATGATTTCTTTTTACTGTATTACTTTCCTTAAGAGAATACTGATTTGGAATAGAAAATTGAAACTTGAGTCAAAGGAGAGCAGAGATGTGATTTCTTGGAAAGCACTAGGAAATCAGATAAAGGCTGAAGGGCAAGGCAAGACCACCACCTGCACCATAGGCAGATGGGCAGAGAGACACGGCCTGATTCTGCCTACTCCTTACCTGAAAGGAGTGTCACTGGCTCTGACACAAATGAGTGGGTCAATCTTACTCATTCTTTTTCTCCCCTCTTTCGCTCTTTTTTTCTCTCATATTCTCTTTTTTTTTTTTTTAGTCCCTAATCAGAACAAAATGTTGCAAAGCTTTGTTTATAGTTCTGATTCAGGACAGGAAAATATTCTAAGATCTTGAAAAGTTTTGCAAGATGGGAAAACCATTTCCCAGACAGGTTTAGCAATGTCTTCCAGGACTTTCAAACATCTGTGAAGCAAGACTGCCCCTCAGCTTAATCCATTTTGGCGATCTCCAGTTGAATGAGTTTTTTCAAAGTATTATATCGTGACTTCATTAAATCCCACAAAACTGTTTCCCCAGGAAATAACTTTGAGCCAACTGGATTTCAACTACCTGCTGTATCTCATGACCCCTTAATAATAAAAAACGTGACTGAAATAAGTCTGCACATTGTGTTGCTCCCTTTCCCTTTCTCGGTAGGCTAACCTGTCACAGGGGCAATTGGAAAAAATCTGTTAAAGCTTCACTAAGTTCTTCCCTCATTTCCTTTAGCAATCCTGGTAGCTGCCCAGGATACTTAGTCTTCCTTAAGAGCATTCAATTTTTTGGCACAAGACTTTTCATTTGTATCTGTTCATAATCTGTCTCCTCCTGTCATATCCGGAAATATGATCCCTTTGTTAAACAATTAATTTGCTTCTCTTTGCAGATGGGAGAGAGGGAGAGGGAAACGGAGGCTGGAGGACTGCCTAACAAACCTGCAAGATCTTCCTTCCCTCCTTTTATTCCACTCTCAATTACTTTATCTTTTATCTTTTTTTTTTTTTTTTTTTCTATTATGAAAAGCATTTCATCCTTTCTATAGAAATCTAAAGTACACAGAAGATCAAACCACCCATATGAACGTGCTCCTGAACTAGATCCTTGGCTGGAGAAAGATGACACATTCCTGCCACAGGCAACAGAGAAACCTGGATTTACAGCAGTTAAGGCTCTGATCTGGAACAGTTTGCCCTTGCCTACTGGACTTTGATTAAACCTCCAATGTGCATGGTCTTCATGGTTTGAATCCTCCTTACATGGCTTTAAATGCAAGAAAAATCCAGTTACACTCATTTGTACACAATGTAACTGAAGTGAAAGTGCTCTATAATTGAAATTAAGAACTACATTTGATTTTATTTCTTTTCCTGTGTGCTGCATCACCCTAGAGCTCCTCTTTTCTGGTATGGTGTTTTGCTAGTGACATGGCTGTATTCTGTCAAGAGACAGGGATTAACTAATGATGGTTGCATGGAAAAAGCAGCAGCAGTGAAGGTTGAACATGTTGAATTTCTGAGCAAAGGTCTGAAATGTTGATGCTTTGCATAAATAGCTAAAAACATATTGGCAATAGACTTCTTTATACTTTCCAAATGGTTTTAATGGTAAGTGAAGACAAAATGCTCTCATTAGAAATCTGTGAAGAAAGCTGCCATGCTAATAAAGGCACATTCACCACAGTACAGCCTGCTACTGATGCTTATTTGTAACAGCAATTATTAAGATTGTGACCTTCCTTGATCACCAGTGATGTATGCCTATCAGCAGACAGCAGAGTTGCCTTAAAATTCTTGGGAAATACCCTGAAATTCCAAGCTACAAATGACAGAAAAACACACTCCTGGCAAACAAAAAAGCAATAAATTTCTCCCTCCTCCCTTAAGCTGTCAAGTGTCTTTTTTTTTTTCCAGCAGGATTTTTTAGTTCTTTGGATCGGTTTTCTTCAAAACATCAAGGTGTCTGTGATAAAGTGGCTATCGAATCTGAGAAAAAGAGAGGAATAAGAGTGTGAGAAAGCACAGAAGTCAGGGCTTTCTGGTTCAGGCTGCAGTTTGATTCATGTTTGCATCATCACAGCAATGCCATATTTGTAACAATATTACATGATGTGGGTTTCTGGGGCAAGAGCCTGGAGATTGTTTACTTATTTTCTGGACAAGGAACTTTTTGTAGAAATTTGGAAGTATGTCCATCTTTAGCTATAGAACCTAGAGGATGAAGGTAACAGAAATAAAGAGAGTTAAATGCTAAGCATTATCAGAATGATTTGGATATTTTTCTTTTGTCCTTTCATAAGAAAAGAAAGAAAAAGAAAAAGAAAAAGAAAAAGAAAAAGAAAAAGAAAAAGAAAAAGAAAAAGAAAAAGAAAAAGAA